>PVJN01009422.1:0-60993 GCA_004026805.1 Lasiurus borealis
TCTGCCTGGCTGGCTGGCAGGAAAGGAAAAGAACTTGCGTGTTGTTGGTGAAGGAAGAAGCTGGGGGGAAAGACAGTGAAATCTAGAGCAAAAACCCAGCTGATCGAGGGTCCTGCAGGCTGTACAAGGCAGTTTCATCAGAGTGCCATTTCTCTCCCTTTCAAATGATTTTAATGATTGGAATGCACAATATTCAAAATATGCAAATAAAATCTTTAAAACCATGGGGAAAAAAGAAAATCAAAACATAACTTACCAAAATTTCTGGGGCTCAGTGAAAGCAGTGCTTAGAAGGAAATTTATAGCATTAAATATGAGGAACACGTGAAGATAGGGGAATATATAAAAGGAGTCACTTTAATCAAGCTGCTAAAATGATTAACATTACAAAGTTTCAGGCATGAGGAAAGATTCCATTCGTGTTCTAACTATCCTGGGAACTTAAACTTGTTTTGAACTTTCCAGTCATGCATCAATGCCTAGATAAACATCTGGACATACACCAAACTTCCAGATAACCCTCTGATTACCCCCCGAAGGACTCATATCCAGATTACCTAACATCTGACTAATGATTCTGGAGCAGGACTAAGAATGCGGGACAGGTAATTCTCAAGAATGTCCTTTTTAGCCCTAGCTGGGTGGCTCAGTTGGTTGGAGTGTCTTCCCATATATCAAAATGGTTGCAGGTTCGATTCCCAATCAGGGCACATACCTAGGTTGTGGATTAGATCCCCTGTCAGTGCATGTGGGAGACAACTAATAAATGTTTCTCTGTTTCTCACATTGATGTTTCTCTCTCTCCCTCTCTCCCCTTTCCTCTCTCTCTCTCTCCCTTCCTCTCTAAAAAAAAAAAAAAATCAATAAAACATATCTTTGGGTGAGGATTTTTTTAAAAAAAGAATGTCCTTTTTATTGTAAGAACTTTTAATTCTTTTTTTCTTCTTTGGAACACTGCCAGGTTTTTGCCTCATTTTATTCCCAGTTCGCAAACTCTAAGATCCCTGAGTAAATCTTTTATCATTTATTTCCAGCAAAGCCTCCCAATTTATATTGAGTTCATTCGACAAAAGCATATATCAAAAAAGAAGAGCAATCTAAAATCAATCATCCAAGCTTCCACCTTAGGAAACTAGAAAAAGAAAGCCAATTAAATGCAAAGTAAGCATTTGACAATAAATAATAAAAATTAGAGAGCCCTAGCTGGTTTGGCTCAGTGGATAGAGCGTGAACCTGCGGACCAAAGAGTCCTGGGTTCGATTCTGGTCCAGGGTACATACCTTGGTTGCAGGCTCCTCTCTAGCCTAAGCCCTAGTCAGGGTTTATGCAGGAGGAAACCAATCAATGTGTTTCTCTCACATCAATGTTTCTCTCTGTCTTTTCCTCTCTTCTACTCTCTCTAAAAATCAATGAAAAAAATATCCTCGGGCGAAGAGTTTTAAAAAAATATGTAAATAAATAAATACAAAATTGGCCGATGCCATTAAAGAAATTAGAGAGAAAAAAATCAATGAGACTGAAAACAGAAAGTCAACAAAACCAAAAGCTGCATCTTTGTTTCCAGTCTTAATGCAATGGCCAGAACTTCAGAAAATCACAGTCAACAAAAATTTGACAGCAAGCCTATCTGGATACTTAAAAAAGCACCTACTGTAGTTAGAAGCTATTTTATTTTAATTATGGAAAACAAATTTGTGAACCCAAACAGGAAACAACAATAAAAGAAATATAGACCTGCACTGGCCAGTGTGGCTCAGGTCCTTGAGTGTCATCCCGTGCAACTAAAGGTTGTGGGTTTCAATTCCTGGTCAGTGGACATACCCAGGTTCAATTCCTGGTCAGTACACATACAGGAGGCAACTGATTGATGTTTCTCTCTCTCTCCCTCTCCCTCTCTCTCTAAACTCAATAAAAACATAATTTTAGAACCTTTCATCATCCCAGAAAGAAACTTTGTACCCATTAGCAGTCTTTCTCCATTCCTCCACCCCACCCCAGCCCTAGCAACCCTTCACCTACTTCCTGACTCTAGAGATTTCTTATTATGAATATTTCATATAAATGGGACCATGTAATATATTGTAACTGCTTTTTGTCTCTCATAAACTCAGAGCTTCAAGGGTTTAATCAAATGTCTAAAGCTCAAGAAAGTCTAACCACTGAACCTCTTGTTATGAAAAATGGGTTCTATGGAGTCACCTCACAGCATGATCAGAGCATAAATTCCTAATTGGGCAGGTCACAGTGAGCAGTCACGCCTCAGGACAATAACTTCTTCAGGAAAAGATGTATCTTTTTCTTTTCCTTCCTTTTTTATTTTATTTTATTTTATTTTTTCTTGAGAGAGAGAGAGAGACATCCATTTTCATATCATGACGATGTTTTAACCATCTGAGCTACCGGCCAAGGCCAAAAGGTTTCTCTCTCCTTTAGCAAGCCCTGTCCATGTTTCTATGCATCTAGGTTAACACACCTTTGAAATATCCCTTTTCAGACTCCCTTCTAATACATGATCACCCTCAAGAGAACACATAATCTTAACTGTCCTCTAATCTGACCTCCACTTTGCTTTCTCCCACCTCCACATAACCTTGCTGCTCTCTCAATTTCAAGTGCATAATAAAAAGCTACAAAACTATTACTCTCTGAAGCTTTTGAGATCTCGCTTCTTGGCAAATGTCCTCAGTTTGGCTCAAATAAACTCATAAAAATTCTCTACAGGTTTGGAGGTTTCTTGCGTTGACACTCCTCATGATGCTTGTCTGTCTTCACATCTGGACTGAGCATTCCAACACTGAATGCCGCTTTTGGGGTGCCATGTAGTCCTCAGTCTCCATGGTTACTGTTGTGAACCCCTCTCCACTGTAGGGGAGGGCTTGTGTGTGATGACCGTTAACTCTAATGCTTGTTTCCCAGAAATAGAAAACCAGCTCAAGGATGTAAGTTTTCCACGCCTACCTTTACCCTCTCCTCCCCTTCCCCCTTGCACAGCTGCACAAAAAGCAGGAATATGCCCCCGCCTTGAAGTTCCTCTGATTGTCCAGCCCTCCACAGGACATCTTATTATTTGTTTGTGTGAACAGAAACAAAATAAATGTCCTTAAAAGGAGACAAGCACCAGTTTGAGGAGGAGGATGCTTGCCCAGGCTGCCCCCTCCCTTCCCCCGGGCTGCCCTGAGCGAAGGAGCCCGAGCCTGTGCCTGGGAAGACACCCAAAAGGGGTGTCTGCATTTTGTCCCGCCCTCGAAAGAAAGCTGGGCTTGGGGAGGCTCCCTACCCCTGCCGACCTCCCTCTGGTGCCAAATGTGGGTACTGGGAAAAGAAGCACCGCTCCATCCCAGGGCCTTACAATAGGAAAAGCTTCTGAAATACAAAGTATTTGTGCAGCAAAACCGGGCAGAGGGCCAGCTATGCCCGGGTTAGTAGCAAAGAATCAGTCAGAACAACCTGTTTCTTTCCCTCCACCAGATGGCAGCCCCTTTCCCTCCTATTCCCCTTAATGCTTCTCACTTCTGCTTCTCACCCCTTTATCTACAAATCTACCTCACCCTGTAGAATTTAAAATCCTATCAGCCAATCAATGATTCTCTCTCATCATTGATGTTTCTATCTCCCTTTCCCTTCCTCTCTGAAATCAATAAAAATATTAAAAAACAAACAAACAAACAAAAAAAACCTACATGGCTTCTCAGGGACCTTTCTAAAGGCATTCCTTCTTGCAAAAAAAAAAAAAAAAAGAAAAAAAGGAAGGAAGGAAGGAGAAGGAAGGAGAAAGAAAGGGAAAAAAGCAAATTAATAAGTGAACTGTACAATGAACTGGAAAACACGATACAGAATCTTAATTTTCCATCTGTAGACAGCAGACCCAAACTAAGTAATCCACAGAAATATCGAGAACAATTTTAAGTTCTCTGGAGGATTTCACAGCTCACTGGTGGTTTGCTCACAGCAGAACCAGGGACTGAGGAAGAAGGGCGCTCCTTTAGGGAGGAGAAAGGTCTTATTACCCGAGGGCGTTTAATACTAAGGACAGCCTTCCAGCTGGGCACATTTTGAAGAAGTGGACTAGTCTCTCAGTTAAGTGCTCATGGCTCCTCAATGCCTCCTGTTGGGGCAATGGATACACAGAAAGCTTAACTTGCCCCAAATCACACAGCTAGTGAGTGACTCAGAGTTCATGCCATTGGCCACGACACCTTACTGATAAAAGGGGTCCTTCTTTTAGTCAACAAATATTTGAGCATCTACCATAAAGTAGGTAATAAGGAAGCTGCACAAGTAAATACGTTCTTTGCTCTCAAGGAGGAGGAAATCTAATGGGGTTAGTTTAGTAGGAGAAACAAGAGAAGCGTCTACATAAACAGGAAGACAGAACAAGATTGTTTCCTAAGAGAGGTCTGTAAGTGGGTCTATGAGGACTCAGATGTAAGAAGAGAAATCCTCACCTCACCTCTGGGTAGGAAGATGAAGAAGGCTTCACTCAGGATGTCGGATTAGAGCTTGATTTTTAAAAAGAGCAGTATTTTGACCAGGAGATCACTGGAAAGGACAAAAGTTATTCTAGGCTGAGGACTAGATATGACAAGTTGGGGAGTCCCATTTGGCCAGTGGGTTCTCATTTTGGGCTAGGATGGATCTAAGGCAAATGATCAGATAGAACAGAGTATGAGCCAGGGATAGGCTGCCTCCTGGGGATGAAGCCTACAACCTAGGCATGTGTCCTTACAGGGAATGGAACCATTCATGGGTTCATGGGTTGATGCTCAACCATTGAGTTAGATAGGCCAGCCTGGGCTGGCTCCTGATCTTGATATAACCTCCCTGTGACTCAGGGCCTTTAGCTCTGATACAAAGTCTGATGTGGTTTCACACCCTTTCCAGGCTAGTTCCTCCAGCTGGAGGTGGATTGCTGCCAAGAAGCCAAGAGTTGACTTGACGCAAGTAGCAGCCTCAGTTTCCTCACTTATATCACTATATGGTATTTATCACACCTACCTCAATGTAATCATTGTAGAAGCCTCATGCCAGTTTCTCTATCCTACTACATTGCGATCTATTTTTATTGATTTCAGAGAAGAAGGGAGAGGGAGAGAAAGATAGAAACATCAATGATGAGAGAGTGTCATTGATTGGCCACCTCCTGTATGCCCCCTATTGGGGATAGAGCCTGAAACCCGGGCATAAGCCCTTGATTAAAACTGAATCCAGACCCTTCAGTCTGCAGACTGGCGCTCTATTTACTAAGCCAAACCAGCTAGGGCTGCACTGCCGTCTTCATTAGAGGAAAATCTAGGTCTGATTCAAATAAGGTCCAGTCCCTAACCTCAAGGAGTCTAGAGGCAGGGGGATGAGACAAGGATAGAATTTACAATTGTGTTATTATATATGATGAGTGCAATGATAGAGATGTGCCCAGGATATGCTTGTGGGGAAAAGGATCCCTAACCCCCACGGAGGGAATCAAGGTCTCCTGAGACTGCAGCAGCCAAACTGAAACTCACAGATGAGGAGGAGGCAGCCAGTGGAAGGGGTTGAGGGGTAAGGAGGCAGCCAGTGGAAGGGGCTGAAAGGTACAGAGGACCTTCCAGGAGGAGGAAAGGCACAGAGGTTGGAAAGAGGGTGGTGTTCACAAACCATAAACAACTTGCTGGAGGCAAGAATGCCAAAAAGAAGGCAGGAGAGGCCGTAGCTGGTTTGGCTCAGTGGACAGAGTATCAGCCTGTTGACTGAAGGGTCCCAGTTTCGATCAAGCCTGGGTTGTGGGCTTGATCCCCAGGAGGGGATGTGCAGGAGGCAGCCAATCCATGATGCTCTCTCAACAATCATTGATGTTTCTATCATCTCTCTCTCCTTGCATCCTCTCTGAAATCAATAATATATATATATATATTGTAAAGGCAGGAGAGGAAGGACAGGACCAGGCTTTCACAGATATGTAGTACGTCTTTGTGTCAACCAAAATACACAGCAAATACATCCTATGCAGCAGGCTCTTCGATGTTTTATAAAATAACAGGATGGGTTCAAAGTTCCTAGCCCTTCTCACAAGTCAGTGCTGCCACCAAGATCTCTCTGAGATCTGAGCTTCAAATATTGTGAGTTTCTAATGAGAGTATCAAATCTCCTTATAGGCTTATTTTTCTAGAAAGTTTGCTCCATAGAAGTATCTATTTGGGGGAGGAAGAATGGTATAAACCCACCTGAAGGTAAGTTAGGCCATTCAGCTGGCTTTGCCCTCCCACTGGGGGAATTGTCCAAATCAGACCTTGGACTGGAGATGGTCACACCCAGGGTGACTGTGGCCCTCGACAACCCCAGGGAGGGGTTCAGGAGGAGCCACTTTGAAGCAGAGGAATAAGATAAGAAAAGAATTCAGGTTGACTGGGGCTTAACCTCCTGCTCTGAGCTCTGAGGCCACCGTTCCTGAGATAGAGGAGAGAGTAGAAGGCAAATGCTGGACGATAGCCACAGCTCCAGCACAGACGTGGGGTAAGTCACTGCTATCAGTAAGAATGGTTTATCCCATGCACAATAGTCTATGAATAAAGTTGCCTATCCCAGGACCAAAACCCAATCTGCCTTGAGGATTTTGTGTCTGCCCTCCTAACGCGCTCCCTGCAACATTAATTGAATGCTATGTGAGGTTTTCAAAAAAAGAAACGCTTGCCCAGTTGGCTTGGCTCAGTGGTTGAGCATTGACCTGTCAACCAGGAGGTCATGGTTCGATTCCCTGTTCCTTCCTCTCTCTGAAATCAATAAAAATATTTTTTAAAAGAAAAGAAAGAAACCCTATCAATTGGCTAGGATTCCAGGTATTCTGTGGCTAATAGGTAATGACATTAGGAGAAGTGAAAAGTCAGGGAATGGAGATTTGGAAAATCCTTACCACTGGCACCTCCTACCCAACTGGGCTGGATATTATGAGGGAGCATAAGGAGCCATCATCTTTCTTGGCAGCAAAATGGGGACAGCCTTAGGTCCCCCAAACTCACTCACTCTTTAAGTGCTATTCCCTGGGGCACACAGTAGGGTGGCTTAAGGTCCTCAGGTACTATGAACCCAAGTCCACCAAGGAGCACAGGGACTCTACAGGTGAGAAGAGCAAGTCAGACCTTGGTCCCCTTGGTTATTCCCGGCCCCCATCCCTTCCCCAGGGCCACCACACCTATTCCTTTTAACCCAGCTTCTGCTCTTTTGTGAAAATTCTGATAAAGCCCAAGGCACCTTCCACTGAGACCTACAGTGACCTTTCTCCCCCAGATGTGTCAGTCCTCAACCCATGACGTAAACAAGTTTGACCTTGGGACATGGCAGTGCCCAGTGATGCTCTTTACTAAGTAAGATTCTTCCACTTCCTACTACAAGCATCCACTCCTAGCTGGACCCCCCTCCTCCACAAAGGCACCTTTACAACCCTAGAATCACAAGCACCCCGGGCACACTGATTCTAACAATAACTGTTCACAGCCCCGCTCCTAGACTACATTCTTGTGGGCCTGGCTTCCCTTGTTGAGGCCTTTGTAGCCTTCTGCTTCTCTTCAGTTACAGAGGTCCAGTTCTAAAGACTTCATGGTTTCTTTTGCCTCTGAACACATAGACAACTAAATGTTCAATAAATGCCTAGGTTTTGAACTTGATCCCCAATAGGGGGCGTGCGGGAGGCAATGAATACTAACAATGTTTTTCTCCTCTTCCTCTAAAAATAAAATAAAATAAATACATAAAGAGAGTTAATCACAAAAAAAGCAAATTGGGTGGCGAGTGACAGGCACCCACCTGGTCTGTGGAAGTTGTAAACTTTTTTTTTTATATACTTTATTGATTTTTTTACAGAGCAGAAGAGAGAGGGATAAAGAGTTAGAAACATCAATGAGAGAGAAACATCGATCATCAGCTGCCTGCCTCCTGCACGCCCCCCACTGGGGCTGTGCCCGAAACCAAGGTACATGCCCTTGACCGGAATCAAACCTGGGACCCTCCAGTCCACAGGCTGACTGCTCTATCCACTGAGCCAAACTGGTTTCAGCATGAAGTTGTAAACCTTTACAGGAACTAATTCAAGAGCGAGTTCCCTGAAATATAACAAAGATAAGAATACTTCTGACTTCTTACCATATTTATTATTTAGCTACTTTCCAGTAAAAACCTTGCTATCTACAGTCATGATATAGCCCAAAGCTACTAATTTTGTCTAAAGATGATCTTCCCAATAATTATCTAAGATATAATTTTTATCTGAGAATGCCAGCTCTGGTTAAGCTTATAGACTTATTTCCTACAAGATGCATCCTTTAAAACTCAATAATGTCAAAATTTCATTTAAAGCCTGAGCTACAGTTGATACAACAGAAACAGTACCAGCCTGGAAATATGAGGTCCAGGGTCCAGTCCCAGTCCTGCCTCCTTGATTCTAAGCAAATCATTTGGCTTTTCTGGGCCTCATTTTCCTGGTGATTATGAAAATTCTGATAGTCGCTGTAACCGGTTTGGCTCAGTGGATAGAGCGTCGGCCTGTAGACTGGAAGGTCCCAGGTTCAATTTTGGTCAAGGGCATGTACCTTGGTTGCAGGTACATCCCCAGTAGGGGGTGTGCAAGAGGCAGCTGATCAATATTTTTCTCTCATCAATGTTTCTAACTCTCTGTCCTCTCTCCCTTCCTCTCTGTAAAAAATCAATAAAACATATATTAAAAAACAAAACACTTTAAAAAATTAAAAAAATAAAATTCTGACAGTTTACAATTTTATATATTATCAACATTATACATTATTTTGTTTTTAAAAATCAAATAAAAACTTTATAAGAAAAAATTAATAAAACCAGAGGTTTAGACTAAGTAAGTTTCCTTATGTATTGTATGTATTCTCTAATGTGCAATTAGATTCGGGTGCAGAGTGTAGCTCCTTCATCGCAACCACAGCTCCTCGCTTCTATGGGTTTTCTTTTCTGAATTCTTCCTTAGTAAAGTGATTCTCTAGCTTTGCCCTGCTTCCTTTAAGATACTGACATGTGCTCATTTGCACGGATTTCTAGAAATCCTGCCTCCTGATCATCATTCTTGTTCCTCTGCAGTCCCCACACAACTGAACAGTACTGAGCACATAGTATAGGTAGGTATCAATAAATATTTACGGTTGTTATTTTTTAATCCTCACCTGTGAATATTTTTTCCATTGATTTTTAGAGAGAGTGGAAGAGAGATCAGGAAGGCAGAGAAATATCGATGTGAGAGAAATAAATCGATTCGTTGTCTCCTGCATGAACCCCGGCCAGGGCCCGGGCCTCAGAGAAGCCTGCAACCGAGGTCAGTACCCCTGACCGGAATCAGACCCTAGACCCTTTAGTCCAGGGGCCAGTGCTCTATCCCCTGAGCCAAACCTGCTATGGCTCAATGTAAACGTACTGAACAAATATTTTAGTATATACTTTCAGGAGGCACCAATGGGTACTTCGGGAGTGAGGAAATATGGATTAATTTAATTTTCTTCCTTCTACTTTTCTCTATTTGCTAAATTTGGAATAAAGTAAACTCCAAACCTCCTCTCCTCCAGGGGCATCATTCCCCTAAGGTTGGTCTACTTCCCCTGCACTGTGCCTGTGGCAGACAGTGTTGAAAACGTCCTCTCTCTTCCCTTTCTTTGGAATTCAAAAGCAGCCACGATGGGGAAAAATGCTAATTCTGAAAGGAATCAGGTCATCCCTTCTGGAAAACGAAGATGGAAGCTGGCAAGCCCTCCTCTGGTCCCAAGATCCCCTGTCTCAACTACAGCCAACTACCTCCACCAAGAAAGGGAAGCAGGAGGCTGGCTCGAATCACTCCCTGGCCCCGCCCCCGCCCCAGGGAGACTCGGGCGCGCCCTCAGGGCTGTGAACGCGCAACGGAAAGCAGCCAGAAAGGGAACCCGCGCCTTTTCTCCTCCTGGCGGACAACAGTGGAACAACAGAGCTTAGGGAAGAACCGAGTTGGGGGGCGTCAAATGTTGAGGGTTGAGCTGGAGAGTTTTGACATTTGGGGGACCTGACATTATGTTGCGGCCCCTCCCTTCTTTCCCAAGAATTCATTTCCAGTTAAAAACAAGGAAAAAGGCAAGGCAAAATCTTGACCTCCTGCCCTAGCTGGTTTGGACTGTGGACTGGAAGGTCCCAGGTTCGATTCTGGTCAAGGGCACATGTTGAGGTTGAGGGCTCCAACCCCAGTAGGGGGCGTGCAGGAGGCAGCCAATCAATTCTCTCTCATCATTGATGTTTCTCTCTCTCTCCCTCTTCTTTCCTCTCTGAAATCAAATATATTAAAAAACAAACAAAAAACCCTTGAGCTCCTAATGTGTGCTAGACACTTTGCATCAAACCTTCACAACAGCTTCACTGGGCTAATTGTCCTATATACAGACAAGAATAAGAGGCCCCAAAGAGGGTGACTTACCCAGGTTGGATCTGTGTGCGCCAAAGGTTGACTGTAGCCCTAACCTGTCAGGAATGAGGCCCTAAACTGGGAGAAAGGAGAGTGTCTCCCTAGCTGAGAAGGTAAAACACCCAGAAGCGTTTCCATGGTCGTTTTTAAAGAAGCTCAGCTCATTAGGCATGAAAACTTATCAGGCTAGTCCATTTGTTGTATCAGGCAGGAACCTAGCCACAGCCCAGAACTAGATCTTCCAAGGTATCTGAAACCTAGTCCTCCAGGATTGGGGATGGAGGAAGCATAAGAAATTGGGGGGAGGGGAGTTGAGGAGGGAATCCTCGTGGCTATCAGGGGCATTGCCGGTTGATGTCAGCTCCTGAAACTGTGGATTGTTCAGGGATGAGAGAAGCCATTTCCTCAACACCCATCTGGTGACCAGAACTCTATATTTTTATTGATTTCAGAGAGGAAGGGAGAGGGAGAGCTAGAAACATTAATGATGAGAGAGAATCATTGATTGGCTGTCCCCTGCACACCCCACAACCCAGGCGCGTGCCCTGACAGGGAATCAAACCGTGACCTCCTGGTTCATCGGTTGATGCTTCACCACTAAGTCACACTGGCCGGGCTGATGACCAGAACTTTATGAGACATATATCCAGATGATGCCAGTCTCCTCTTGCCTTTCAAGAGAGACAGAATGGGTGGTAGGAGCGAGAACATGTATAAGGAGGCAGCGGCGGCTGGCCTTTGATCTGCTGAGAGGTGTACACTACACTCACCTTATTGGGTAGCAGAGATGTTTAGGGAAGAAGCTGCGAGCCATGAGGTTACAAGGGGTACTTGAAGCCAGCCTGCCTTGAGGAGTGTTCCCTAAAACTATTGGTAAAGCAGGACCTGGGGACACTCAGACTCCCTGGGGAGGAATTCAATGATGCAAGCAGAGGCTGTGATACGCCAGGAGTGGTGGGCCTGGGGATGGCAAGAACCTACACACAGTCCACCTGAACCAAAATTTCATCAGGTAACTGCTGATGTGAAATCTTTAAAAGAGAAAGAACAATTTCAAACCAATCCAAATTAGAAGCTAGGAATATAGGAAAGGGACAAAAGACTGTTTAAAATATCTTAGGAATCTCCAAATGTACTCAGATATAAAAATTCCAGGTGAAAGAACAAAAAGTCTAAGTGAATAGCTAACAAAAGAGGCCTCCAGAGAGGAAAAAATTAAAAAGCTAATGGCATTTCCGAAGAAACCAAGGGTGAAACTGTAGACATGTCAAATTGGGGGGCGGGGGAGAAAAAGAACCCTGGCAGATAGTTGGGGTGACTCTGCCCCTGATTTCAGAGGAGGTCCACCAACAGTCCTCACTCCTTCACCAGACAGCTTTGACAGACCCATGAAATAACTGATTAGACCTAACGTGAGGAGGAGGCAGCGCGTTTCCAGAGGAAAAGTATATCTGATGTCCTCGAGGCGACAGAGATAGTCTGGGCATCAGTCACATTGGCTTCTGTTGGAATCCTAACTTTGCCTAATGAACTGTGACCTTTGGAAACTCATGAATCTATTCAAACCTCAGTCTTCCTACCTGATAAATGGAGACAAAGAGAGACTGACTTTACAGGGCTGTTCTAAGGAGGATATGTTAGTGTGTAGCACAGAGAAGAGATAAGCAGGCAATTCTTTGAATAAAATCTAAATTTCATCACATTTTAAAAGACTGATTTGGAAGTGAGAAATGGATAAAAATGTCAAATAATACATTTACATAAGGCAATATAACCCAACTGTATTTTATATTAATGAGCTCTTTCCCATCTGATATCCCACAGCACTGTCTGTACCACTCAGCTTGCTCTAATTCAGAGAACTTCCTCTTCAATCATCATCTTGCTCACAGGTAGTCTCCCTGAAGAGATTATAACTGCTCAAGTAAACATGGTCGCCAAACTACCCATTATAGTTCAGATTCTGAGTCACTGTCAACAGGTCCCTGAAGACCTGGCTTTAGTCAAAGGTGCCAAAATAAAGGTACAGAAACCAAGAGTAAACCTAATCGCACCCTTGCCCAGAGCTGTGGTTTGGCTGCAACTGGGATAATGTCTGTGGTTTTGGCTGATTGCACCTCAAGACTAACATCAGGAAGCTGCGGAGCAGCAGCTCAATTTCCAAGTGGGTGGAAATGTTTTTGTGAGAACAGGATGGAAAGTGGGGATTCTAGGGTTTGACAAGGTGAAGGCAGAGCAAGGATACAGTGTAACTGTAAAACTTTGACAATATTACCTTACCCTGGGCGTGTTGCTTTAAGTCAGAACATGACAGGCAGCCAGCATCCATGTTGAAAACAGTCTTAAGACAAAATACTACTTGGAATGCTGTGTGGACCCTGCCCTAAGGCAGGAAACAGAAGCAGGATGAAAATAGGAAGTGCAGCCGGCCTGACCAAGTCTCTGGTGAACACATCCAAGATGAACAGGCTCTAGGGAAACCTTAGGAGACCTTGCCAGAAGTTAAGTGATCACATGAAGCAGAACCTCTCCTTGCCCGTTTCCTGTTAGGAACAACCATCTGGGTGCTGACAGACCTGTTCCTCTACCTCCCCTCTCATCCTCTCTCTCCTTTGCCCTAGACAAAGACAGCTGTGTTGGGGGGAGAGATGGAAGAACCCGGTAAGCAAAAATGAAAGGGAAATAAAGGCAGGGAAGGGTGGGCAGGGATGGGGTAAAAGAACCACCAAAAAACTTGTATACATATAAGCATAACCAATGGACACAGACAATGGAGAGGTGGTGGAACACCTAGGCTAGGGGGAGGGGGTAGGCTGGGAGAGAACAATGGGGAGAAGGGGGACATATGTAATACTTTCAACAATTTTTTAAAAATGGGTAGTGCACTCTGAAGGCACCTGATGTTGAAAGTTCGAGACCAAGGTGCACTTGTTCTTACCCCGGGATCCGGGTGGTGGATGCATGGCATCACACCTATGTAAAACTTAGGGCCACTCACTTAAGATCCGTGCATCTTCCTTATACACTTCCAATGGACACCAAAACCAAGCGACCACCAGCCACAAGCTCCGTTTATTGAAGGGTCCCACACCTCATGGGACCCCAGCCAAACCAGAAACCAGACAGGTCCTCCATTACAGCAGGAGGCCTAGAAGGGGAGGGGAATGACTTATGATCCCACCACGCCTCCCTGGAAACAGAAACCACCACAGACAGACAGATAGACAAGGGCTGGAGAAGAGAATGTGCCTCACTCTAGGTTCTCTTCCCATTACCCCCACTTGAAAAGAAAGTCAAACACTGGTTACACAGCACCCCAGCCCCACCCACCCATAGCAGCGTTTGTGGGGCTCCCCTCTGCAAGGGGCGGCCCCCAGGCAGCTTCCCATGTCTTCCTCCACTTTGGTTGCTCCTGGCATCTCCGTGCCCTCTTCCTTCCTCCAGCCTCCGGCCCATCACCTGGTCATCTAGCACCTACTCGAACCTTCTCTCTCATCTCTAGGGCTTCCCTGACCCAAGGCTTGTGGGGAAGCAGCATCTCGGGCGTCTTCTCTCCTCCCAGCAAGGGGTCCACCAGGCCCCATGTGCCCAGGACGTGGACTCACACAGCTGCCCCACTGTCCTTAAGGTCAGGGGCTGAGCGCTGCCGTCTCATTCGCGGGGGAGTAGTGTATGGTGGGTAGCGGGGCCCTGGGGGCCGTTGGGCTGGGTATGGTTGGGGCTGCTGGGGATAATAGTTGTGCTTTTTAGGCTGGAAGTGCTGAGGTTCAGGCTGTGCAGCACCCCCTCCCCGGGATCGGCCCCCTCCATCCAGGGAATTCCTGCGGGGACGGTGGGACCTTCGGGGACTTGGAGGCCTGCGGGCAGGGGTGACCACTGGGGGAGTAACCTCCTCAGGGGGTTGGGGTGGCGCTGGGGCCTCCCCGCTCCCCATCCCTGGCCAGGACTCCCGGTGCTGGGGGTTGCTCTTGAAGGGGAAGCGCAGCTTACAGTCGTGAGGGGGCACAAAGCGGGCTGGGGGCCTGCGCAGCCCCCCACCCCGGCCCCCAGAGCCCTGCAGTCCTTGCAGCCGCAACTGCTCCTGCTTGAGCCAGCGAAGGCGGCCTCGACGAAAGGCCGGGTCCTCCTCCATCAGCCGTGACACCCGCTCCCAGCTGGACAGGGGTGGCGAAGTAGGCCGGGCTGAGGGCCCGTGGTCATTGGGGGCTTCCTCCTCTACCACCTCTGACCCTGCGGGCGTGGCCCAGGTGGCCTCATTGGCTTCTTCACTCTCATCCTCATGATCCTGGGAGGGAAAGAGGGGAGAGAAGAGAAGGAATGTGAGAAGAGCCGAGTTTCCTGAGCACAGCGGATTTGGAAGTCAGAAGGCCCTGAGTGACCAGATGTCAAGGGGTCCCCAGAAGGTTTAAGAGCACAGGCCTGGGAGTGGGAGGTCTGAGCTCAGCCCTAGACTGCCCCTTCACAGATGTGTGGTCTGGAACTCGCCTGTCACCTCTGCGCCTCAGTTTCTTCATGTGTGAGATAAGATCAATAGCAGTAATAGCTACTGCATAGAGTTTTTTAAGAATTAAATAAATTAAACAATGTAAAGTGTTTAGAGCAGTGCCTGATACATAGTAGGCACTCAGCAAGCAAATAAGCTGAATAAATAATGTGCCCTGGGGATATAGCAATCAACAAAAAGGGAAGAACAAGACTGGCCACCATTTTAGTGGGGAGGGAGACAGTTGATTAAATAAAAATTACAATATGGTACATATTTTATAGCTCAATAAAAAGTTAAATATAAGTGTATATATTTAAACTACTTAGTATACATTACCCATATTAATTATAAGTACATACATTATATGATATACTTTACATAAATTATACATATTGAGATAAAGAAGAACAGAACAAGGAAGAGGGATGGGAGGCCAGGGTGAGGTGGCTGCAGTGAATCACCAAAAAGGATTTTACTGAGAAGTTACCCTTACAGGAAACACCTGAAGGAAGTGAGGGGCAAGCTGTGAGACTTTTATGGGGAAAGGCATCCAGACAAGGGAACAGCAGGTGCAAAGGCCTTGAGGTACAAGTGCACCCAGCAAGTAAGCCAGAGCAGCAGGAGTGGAGACAACGAGAGAGAGCTGTGTTGGAAAAGTAAGCCTTCAGTAACCACAAGCTGCTCTGGATGCCTGCCTGCTGCCCTCCATCAGAAGGCAAGCTGGCAGAGCAGCAATTCTGTCTGCTTGAAGCCCCAGTGGCGAGCACAGAGCCTCGTCTACAGTAAGTACTCAAGTATTAATTTATTAAGTGAACACACACAAATCAGGGACCAGTGGTAATGCTCCCTTGCAGGGCTGTTGTGAAGAGTAAATATGTGACACAGGAAAGTGCTAGCACAACAGCAACCAAAGAATAAGTGGTTGAGGGGAGAGGGGAGGTTATGAGAATGCATATGTGAACATTCAGCACGAGGTAACTTAAGAAAAGTGCACTGTTTCTCAGTGGTCCTGAAACTTCATTATACCTCAGAAACACCCGGGTACTTATCATAAGTGCAGATTCATCCCCAAAGATGCTGATTTGGTAGGTCTATGACAGGACCCAGGAATCTGCATTTTCTGTTATTGCCCTAGTGACCGAGGAAACTATACTGAGGAAAGCTACTATATATGAATGACATTTCTGAAAGCAAGAAGGGGAAGGAAGTTGAAAGGAGGTTCTGATTCTGAAAGTGGATAGGGAGGAGGGAGAAAGCCAGACAAAGCCCTCGGTACCTGGGTCAGGGGGATGACCCGCTCCATGCGGAGCATGCGATCCCGCAGGGCCTGCAGCTCCCGATCCTTGCTGCTGTTTTGCAGCTTCACCTCCTGCAGGATCCCGGTCAGCTTGTCGATGTGCGCCCGAAGGTCCTCCACCTCTGCCCCGCGGGCTCCCTCCTCGCCACCACCACCTCCAACTCCGCTGCCTTCCTCCTCGCCCACTGTGTCCCAGACATCCCGGGCCACGGCTTTCCAGGCATCCCCGGGACCCTCTGGCTTGCCATAGGTACGACATAGCTCCCGCATCTTGAGGGCGGCCAAGGCCTCGATCTCGGCCCGCCCGTGGCGGAAGTCAGCCAGGGCCACCTCATAGCAGATTTCCTTTACTGCCTGCATCTTCAGATCAGCCATGGTGGCCCAGCGGGGATCTTTGCCCTGCAGCCGCCGACGCTGCGGGATCTGATATACCCTGCGTGGAGCTCGGCGCTTGCCACTGCTGGGCAAGCCACAGCGCTTGACGATGGTCTGGACTGTGGTGGGTGGCAGCTGCTCCCTCAAAGAGGAGATGAGCCTCCAACTCTCTTCACAGGAGCGCTTGTCAGAGTCATCCCCACTGTCAGAGTCCGCGTACTGGGTGGGGCCAGAGAGAACAAATCAGGAGAAGGCTAAGGGCATCCCAAAACCCTAAGTCAACAACACTGGAATCACCCATCAGAGCCGCACACCCTTAGGTGGGCTGCTTAACCCCTGCTCATCCACGCATAGAAATGATACCACTGTCTCCCTCACAGGTACAGTTGGAGGGTTGATGTACACCACATGTGGAAACGGTGGCTGGCCCAGAAAATGACCAATAAGCATAAGCTGCAATTATATCGTCTAGATTGCCTGCATATGCATTACTGCTCAGGATGAGGTTAAAGATTTAAGTTACCCTAGCTGGTTTGGTTCAGTGGCTAGAGTGTTGGCCTGCAAACTGAAGGGTCCTGAGTTCAATTCTGGTCAAGGACACGTGGTAGGGTTTCAGGCTCGATTCCCAGTAGGGGGCGTGCAGGAGGCAGCCAATCAATGATTCCCTCTCATCACTGATGTTTCTATGTCTCTCTCCCTCCCCCTTCCTCTCTGAAATCAATAAATAAAATAAAATAAAAAACTACTTAAAAGTCAACGTGAAGAGCGATCTTCAATGCATAATAGGATAGGTGAAAATCATAAAGGTGCCACAGGACCGACTGGAGTCTGGAAGCCCTGGAAGGAACTCCAGTTCCCTGCACACAGTGTCCTGTGGGTCACATTTCTCCCACAACCATCTCCTCCTAGACACCACCCCCATCCATCTCCTGCACCCCACACGCCTGCCAACTCCTCACCAGTCGCTGCTGCTCCAGCAGAAGGTCAGCCTCTTCCTTCTCTTTCCGGTACTGATTCTCCAGGTCCTGCAGCCTGGGGTGGGGAAGACAGAGGAAGGCTTTGTGAGATTCTGGAGCCACCTCAATGGGTGTCCAACAGCAAGATGCTGGGGTCTGGGAGCCTGGAGGGCCCCGGGGCCTGGAGCACCCCCTCCTTGCACCTCTTCTCCATCTCCAGCTTGATGTCAATGCCTTGCTGCTCCAGCAGCTCCTTCTGGGCAAAGTTCCAGTCCACAGGCTCAGAGGGTGGTCCTGGGGGTGGGGGTACCCCTCGCTCCCGTTCCAGCCGTGCCTGCTCCGGGTGATTGAAGCGGAAAACGTGGTTCTTGCCCATCACAATCCTATTCCCTGGAGATGGGAGGAGGGGAAAGTGAACTCGCTCCACCATGGCACCAAACTCATCCCCATGCCCAAGATATACAAGGTCTTGCCCACAAGTCCCTGGGGCCCTGACACCAGCTCTCTCATCATGCCAAGTCTGAGGGTGGTCTAAGCCCAGGCTTTTCCAGCTGACACCAAGAACCACCACCCTGGGGAACAAGAGAAACCAAAACCTGACTCCCTGATCGTCACTTCCCTGTCCCTTCTTCACACCCCACACTGCTACCTAGTTCTCTCCGGGTGCTGCCTAAGATTCACCAGAAGTATTGCCCTAGCACTTCCTCTGCACAGCATGTCCAGCACCCTCCCCCTGAACACTTCCTCTACCTGACTTCAACACCAGTGGCTCAGTCACAAGTTTCCCATTGACATAGGTCTCCGCTCCTTCACAAGGCTCCAGGGTGACTACCACTGAGGGAGAGAGAAAAAGAAAAGGAAGCGATTAGACCCTGGGGATAGAAGGGTTATGGTCATACTCCCATCTTGCATTACCCTCAAAACACATGCATCCCCAGTCCCACCCCCCAAGTACCTGTTAGGGGTGTCATGGCCCCTCTGGTGGCAGGCAGCAAGGGAAAGGAAGAGCAGAAGGAGGGTTAGAGCCCCAGCTGAAATTCCCAGGAGCCTCTGCAGGAGTTCTGTACTCACCCACCACCATCCTCCCCACAGCAGCTTAGCAAACCAGTAATTCCCAGCCAAATGGTCATCAGCCTTGTCATTCCTGCCTTCCAGATGCCCAACCCTTCCTTTCCAACTAGCATTATCCTGGGGTAGGACTGGATTCCTCCAGCAGGCCCTTAGCCCACTCTGTCTGATGCATCTTGCAAAACACTACCGGACTAATCTGCTCAAGCCACAGCCAACCAACAGATCATTGTTTTCACAGGACAAGGTAAAGTCAACCAAACCCAAACATTTATCGAGGTGCTCCTCTGAACAAATCACCAAGCCTACTGCTTGTTGAGACACAAAGATGCCTGAGGCAGCTTCCTGTCCTGGGGACAAGCAGCTTTGTCTCCCTACTGTCACAGAAAAAGCCCTGTATCCCAAAAATCCCGGCTCTGCAACTCTTGAGCTGAGGGACACTGAACAAGTCACCCAACTTCTGTGAGCTACAAAATACAATCATCAAAGACTTCCCATTCTATAGCTTACAGATGTTAGCTAAGAGTGGCAGAAAGCCCAAATAAAGTGATATACAAATGTAAGTAATGATTTATGCTGGAAGTAATAGAGAAACTGGAGTGAATTGTAAGATAAGGCAGAGATGGGACTACTGATACTGTGGGAGTTAAAAAAAGCAGAGAGGAACTTAGCATAGACAAAAGGATTAGAAACAAGTATGCGAAAGCAGCAATTTCTGAGCCGATACTTGAAGAGACCCTCAAATTTCAAGGGGAAGAAATGATGGAGAAGAAGAAAAAAGACAGAGAAAGAAGCATCACCATATGCCCCAGAACAACAATGAAAGAAGGCAGCAGAGGAGAGGATGGTGTGCCTGTAATGGGTACCAGTCTATTACCCAC
Source organism: Lasiurus borealis (assembly GCA_004026805.1). NCBI lineage: Eukaryota > Metazoa > Chordata > Mammalia > Chiroptera > Vespertilionidae > Lasiurus > Lasiurus borealis. The sequence continues at coordinate 19,475 of PVJN01009422.1, forward strand.
CCTTATTCCCGGTCATGCCCCAAAATTCAATCATCCCTTCCACACATATACTGCATCCCTACTATCTGCCAGGCACTATCTGAGGTCATGGAAATGCAGTAGAAATAAAACCCCAAATCCCTGCTCTTACAGAGCTCACTTCCAGATGGTAAGACAGTCAGGAGGTAGTCTCAAGTCAGAAAGATAGGTGTAAAAGAGGAAAATGAGTTCGGGCAAAAAGGTTTTGCCACAGCTGGCCAGGACAGCTTTCTCCATGTCCATGAACTCACAGCAATCCGTACTAAGGCAGTCCAGAGCGGAGCTCACAGCATAGCCCTGGAGCCTGCATGCTATATTCAAAACTAGTTCTGTCATCTTCTAGCCATATTGGTCTTAGGCAAATTCCCTAACCCTGGGTCTCAGTTGCCTCACAGGAGCTGCATGAGAAAAAGCAAAGGCACCCAGTAGATGGTCAGTGACAACTATTCTAGGATCCAACCCACCTCCTCTATCTGTCTTTGGTCAAGTCTTCAATCTGCTATAAGAGCAGAGGCACAAATGACGGAACCTTTAGAGCCCCCAATCTTTGGGGGACAGATTCATCAGTTGCTTTTACTGATGCAACTAATGATGTTTCACCTGTCATCTCTCAAAGCACATTTTGAGCTCCCAAAGATGGGCTTACTCCACATGCCTGGGATGATTTTACTATCACCTCAGCACGACTTGAGGGAACCTCAGAACAGGAACTCGGCAATGACTCACTGGGCTGGATGATTCAACAGCTTTTAGCCCACAGTGCTGGAAGCATTTGCTGCCACTAAACCAGACCAGAACGATGGCATGAATCTGCTGACCCAATGTGATTTGGAGTGATGAACACACGATACAATGTACAGATGATGCACTGTGGAACTGTATACCTGAAACCTATATAATTTTATCAACCAATGTCACCCGATAAGTTCAATTAAAAAAAAAAAGAAGGCAGCAGAGGTGGGTAATAGACTGGTACCCATTACAGGCACACCATCCTGAACCAACTGAAGCCCACTGGGCATGTCTTACACCTGAACTGCAAGCCACACAAGTGTCTTGTTTTTAAAAACATGCTGACATTGCTTGTCCTGCCTCCCTCTGCCTTCAAAAGCATCAGACTAGACACTCCTTTCAGATTTGTGAGACTCAAGATATGAGTTCAAGGTGATGAAGAGCTCATGTGTAACATCTGCCACCCTGCCCAGCACATTTCCTACAGCTCTACTTCACTTGGTCCTAACTGAACACAAATCATAGCATTTTTTAAAAAAAAATGATCGATCAAGAACAAAATGGTGACCTCAAAATACACCCTGAACCTCAGGAGCATAGTTTTGTTGATGTCAGACAGACTACTACCTTAAACACTTGGACTGGTTATTCTTAAAAAGCTTTTGCAGCTATGGCCATAAAGAGGCAATAATCTCTGAAAGTTTGGAATCAAAGGGATACATGGGCCAATTAACTCCCTGAAACTATTGCAGTCATAGCTGGATAGACTCATTTTCCAGAGATAAATTCAGAAGACCTACTGGAACAAATAAAATTTTCCATAAAAAATGACCAGGATGCTGTTTTAAGATTAAAAAAAAAGTCAAGAAAGAAGGCAGACAACCTCTTCACCAACATGCCAGTGCTGTTTCTGCCTCAGGACCCTCACCACGCGCTGCCCCTCGAAGCAGCACTCGGAGTGAGTGCAGACAGCCTAGCCCTTGATTTCCCTAATGCTTACCATGAGCCCAAAGCCCCTGTGAGGGCGAGGACACGCCCTCTTCCATGGCTGCACACCCAGTGCCCAATTCAGAGTGTGAAACATGAGCCCCGTCCCTCTCCTTGTCTGGCCACTCCACTTGCACTCCCTCAGCTATTACCTTCTCCGTCCGGTTGAGGGATGCTCCGGAACACACAGTGCTGCTCCCGAATGAACTTCCCAGTGAGCTTGATGTCCACATCTACCTGGCCGACCCTGGGAAAGCAATGGCCAACATTTCCTAAGCGGGTGTGGGGCATTCACCAAGCCGCTTCTGAATGCCAGCTCACCCCCCTCTATAAGCCAAGCGTCATTATTTCTACGTCACAGATGAGGACCTGAGGCTCATAAAGTAAAGTATCTTGCCCTAGGTCATACAGCCAAGGAGTGGTGAGGCTGGGATTTGAACCCAGATCTGCCTGACTCCAAAGCCCCTGTCCTCAGTCACTGTGTTACATAGCAGAAGAAAAATGGGAACCTGGAGGGGATAGTCCTCCCATCATCCTTAGAGCTGATCACCCTGAGGGCACATAGCCTACCATGGACAGCTAGTAAATACCTGTGGTGAGACAGAAAGGGCACCCTCACCTCGTTAACTTGAGAGGTGACCTCAGAGGCACCGAGCCCCAGGAGTTAGCATTAGCTATACAGCCACCTGCAGCACAGGCACTGCCCCTAAACAATGAGGGCCTGGGACCACAATTTCCTCTATCCCACAGGGAGGGTCCCATCAAGGGAAGCCCAAGCAGTGGTGCTAAGGGCTAAAAATATGGTGGTCTAGATTCCAACCCCCACCTGTGCCCTAAGCAGTCAGGAGCTATCCCCGCAGCACTGAGTCAGTTTGGTCCCAGGAGGCATCTCAGCCAAACCAAAGTGGTTGGTGAGGCAGGACAGCTGCTTAGAGGCCAGGCTCAGCAACTTCGCAGGAAGCCTAGAAAGTGAGCAGAGCTGTGGAGCCAGCCGTCCTGACATCTAGGGTGTTTCCAGGAAGGTCACCAGGAAAGGGAGTCACTTATGTGGCCATCCCTCTGCAAATCACACCCCAAAAGGAGAGGCTGCCCCACAGGTCACTGATTAAACACTACCTGGTGATGCCATCTTTGATGTGGTAGAGCAGACATTCTGACATCAAGGGGTCTTCATTCAGGTTCACCAGGTGGGGAGTCTGTGGGAAAGCAGGGATCCTAAGAGCCAGCCAGAAGGTGCCGCAGGGGAGGAAAGGAGCTCCAGCGGACATCCCTCCTGGTTCTAGACCTGAGCTGCTCCTCCTCCCCTCACTCGGTGAACTCTCTCCTCTCCTTACTCCCACTTATTCCAATCACTTTCAGAACAGCCTAACCTACCCTCTACTCATACATACGGGACCTAAAATAACCCCATCCACCTACTCCTTCCCAGGTCAGCAGCCCTTCCTAAGGCCCCATTTCTTCAGAGGCACCTCGACCACCTATCTCTTTGAAACCTAGAGTCCACCTGCCCTCGCCTCTGCTTTCCCTGTATTCCCTGTCCCCAAGGTCTCACTTCTTCCTTCAAAATGTATGTTGCCATTTCTGGAGAGTACAAGAGGGGACTGGGTGAGGGGACTGGTACTTCCCACCTTTTATTACAGCTTCAATTTCTTAGGAGCAGGTATTACTTTTACTTACAATCATAATTTAAAAAATAAAAAGTAGCCAAAACCGGTTTGGCTCAGTGGATGGAGCATCAGCCTGCGAACTGAAAGGTCCCAGGTTCAATTCCGGTCAAGGGCATGTACCTTGGTTGTGCACATCCCCAGTGGGCGTGCAGGAGGCAGCTGATCCGTTTCTAACTATCCCTCTCCCTTCCTCTCTGTAAAAAAACCAATAAAATATATTTAAAAAAATAAAAAGTGTCAGTAATTAGAGCGTTGGCCCACACACCAAAAGGTCTCAGATTCAATTCCCAGTTAAGGGCACGTACCTCAGTTGCAGTCTCTCTCATATCAATGTCTCCCCCACTTCCCCTTCCCTTCCATTCTATCTAAAAGCAATGGAAAAACATCCTCAGGTGAGGATTAAAAAAAAGTGTCAGTTCAACTCAAAAGTAATATAAAACAAACCCCCTTTTCCCAGCACTCTCCAATCTTCTCTGGCCTCTACCCGTTCCCAACCCTGCTTCACCTGGGGCCAAGGTCACTGCAGTATCTGCCTCGTGATGTCTCTGTGGAGCCCCATCTAACGGGCTGATCATTATGTTGCTTCACATAAAAAAACTCAGCCCATTCCCTTCCCCCAAAGCACCCTTTCTTGACTGGTTTCTCTAGCAACACCCCACACTCCCCAGGCATGCAATTCCGGAAAGTACAGTATATACTTGTCCTCTACACCCCTGCCATCCTGAAGAGGTCTCCCTCCCTACTATCTGCCTCGGCCTACCCTGCTGCACCTGTATGACTTCCTGCCAGAGGTCTCCCAGTTTTCCTGCTCATACCACACTATGACCGAATCATGCTTCTGCTTCTCCACTCAGACCACACCAGCTGACACCCCATGCCCACCTGACTTAAGCCTGCTTTTTTTTTTTTTAATATACTTTTATTGATTTCAGGGAGGAAGGGAGGAGAGAGAGATAGAAGCATCAATGATAAGAGAGAATCATTGATCAGCTGCCTCCTGCATGCACTCTACTGGGGATGTGTCATTGAAGGGAATCAAACCTGGGACCCTTTAGTCCACAGGCTGACGCTCTATCCACTGACCCAAACGAGCTAGGGCTAAGCCTGCTTTTTACGCTGGCATCCATGGACCTCATCCACATCAGGGCTCCAGCTCACCTATCCCAGCCTCTTTCTGGGATCCCTTTCTCCTGTGTTCCCACCCAGTGGGACTGCTGAACACTTATTCCAGAATATCTTCTTTACCCCTAAACATGCGCAGGAGCTGCTCCCCATGTTCCCTCACCTGGAACAGCCTCCCTCCCAGCCCCATCCTTATCCCCACCTGTCGAAGTCATTCACTTCCCTCACAGTCCATCTCAAATTATACTTCCTCCACAAAGCTCTCCCCTGCCTTCCAACTGAAGACAAGATCCTCTGCCTCTTTCTACAAGAATTTACTTTCTAAAGACCCTCTGAAGTGCTAAGTGAGACACAGAGATGAAGCAATCCCCGATGCTGCTGTCCTGTCAGCAAGGAAATCCGTCAACTTGGGGAGATGAGACTTGGCAACGTTACAAGTGGGAAAGGGATGCCTCACAGTAGAGTTCCTGATCTTTTCACATCTTCACTTAGTAATTCATTCACTCATTTGTTCCCAGGAGTTGAGTGCCACCATATCCTGGGCTGGGGGGAAGGTAGATGCAAAGATGAATAAAGTGAAGAACTGCAGGAACTCAGAGGAGATTCAAGAGGACCTTGTGGAAAGGCAGCATGGGATCCGATCTTGATGATGAGGACGTAGACATAGAGAATGAAGAGCATCCCAGGCAAAAGAGGAATGTGAACAACAGCATAGAAGCGTGAAAGCACACAGTGTAGGGAAAAGAGCCAATAGTCAGGCCCCATATTTCTTTGGGGACCCCCTGGATGGTGATCCACGGTGGATATACCATGTATCCATGTGCCTGCCTCTCTACCCAGGCACCCCAACAATTCCCTGCTGCCACACTTCCTCTTCTCCCCAGGGACTCTCATGCCCCTCCCAACACTGTAGTGTCAGGAATGCCAAACACTGATGGGCTCTGAGAGCAGAAAGTGATCACTCCCTTGGGAGAGGGGACATGATTTAGAACAGTGCTTTTCAATCTTTGTTCAGCCCTGGAACCCTTTGTTCAAATGAAACCTTACCTAGAAGCTGAATATGTCAAGCAGATAAGCAGGGAGCCACTGAGGATGAGGCTGGGGGTGGGGGACCCAGAGATTGGTCTTCCCCCAACCACCCTTACCCATTCCCACCCTTGTGAAAGCAGCACCCAGCCAGGTTTAAGTCACCTAGTTAAGGCCTGGTAGTTGGGGGTCCCAGCAAAAGGGAACTTTCCTTAAGTCTCTTGGCCCTCTCCAAGATCAACTATAGCTTTTCCCCTAGGACCACATTTCCTATCCCACCATTCCCAGGCTGGAGCCACCAAACCCATTTCCCCATTTGTAGTCTAACAGTCTCCCCTCCTGAAGCATACATGTCTTTTAAACATATGCAAATATGTTCATCCTTACTACCTTGAGAAAATGCAAAAGTAAAACACCATTTAACCAGAGTGGCAAAGATAAAAAATTAGAAGAGGATGAAGATGTTACTTCTTGGAGTATAAAGTGACATGGCTATTATCTTTGGAGAGCACTTTGGCAAAACAGATTGAAAGTTTACATAGCTACTATTTGACCCAAACTCCACTTCTAGAAATTTTTTTCTATAGATAACAGATCAATTTGAGACCAACTATTATAATATTGTTCATAGTATTAAAAAATGGGATATAACCTAAATGACCATCATTCGGAAACTGGCTAATTAAATTATTCTACATCAATAGGATATTCTGACACTCTGAAAAAGAACAGACAGAATTTCAATGTTATATGAAAAAATCAAGCATAAAGTATCCAACCACTACTATTCCAAAAAGAGGTCATGTGTGTAGGCACACACACCTGCATCTAATTATATATAACCCACACTTCTGTGTGCACTGGCTACCTCCATAACAGGTCAGAACCTGATTAGAGGGCTTGCCTCTGGGAGGGGAACCTGAGTGGGGAAGGAAAAGGACTTCCTTTTCACTGTACCCACTTCTCAGCGCTATATAGAGGTTCTCTCTAGTACATATCACCTTTTTAAGAATAATTACAAACAAAAAACAGCTCATCCTTATTGGTCTCTGAGCTTCAGAAGGTGGCTTCCCTGTGCAGTGGGAGCCTTCCAGGGAAGAAACACCCACCACATCTACCTATCTCCAGCCATTTCTACCTTTCCTCCAGCCCTGCAACTGTGGTGGAAGCTCCTCAGGTACCTAGTACCTCAGGATGGCTGCAAGCTATGTTGAGAGTCATATGTAGCTCCTCCCCCAGATACAGACCAATCCCTGGGTACCCACCCCTGGACCAGGTCCCTCAGTCCAGCCTGCCACCCTCCATCATCCACCCATATCGCTCTCACTCCCTCACTGTGATGTAGGCCATGCAAAACAAACCCCTCTCTTTTCAGATCCCTAGTCAATGATCCCTGCTTGCTCAGCCTCCCAGATGGCCCTGATCTTATGGTAACCTGGAGAGCTTCTTCCAATAACCTGCCACTTCTTCTGGACAGTCCCAGTGATCCTGTCTGCATCAAGCACATTGGTCCTTTGTAAAGTGGACCAAACAGATGTGGCTAGCTCTTCAGGGGACTGGGAATTCCTGACTCATTCAACCTGACCTCCACATCATCCCTTCATCAGTATGCCTGATCCATACAGCTGTGCTGGCTGTCTATGGCTAGCGTCCTTTCTGATTGATCCGTACCTATGCTCTGCTGGTACGGATGAGCTTCATCACTCCTAACCTGCTTGCTTGCTTGCTTGCTTGCTTGCTTCCTTCCTTCCTTCCTTCCTCCTTCCTTCCTTCCTTCCTCTCAATAAAGATTTACTGAGCACCCGCTACCCGCTACACACTAAGCACATGACACATGCTGGTGCACCCCACCCACTGATACCTGTGTTTCCTTAGCCTAATGTTCTCTCTGCTCTTAGCTACTCCCAAATCTTGACCTTCTTTCATGCTCCATTTTCCAAACCACTTTCTTCCATTCACCAACAAGCTGTACTGATGCTTCCATCTTTAAACCTTTCGCTGCTTCTGCAATTAATATCTTACAGTTTGGTGCTTATTTCTTATCTAAGTTATCCTTTTTGAAATGTATTTTTAGCTAATTTTTCTCAAAACGTACATAGTACAGAAGTCAAATGATACAAAATAGTGTACAGTGAATAAGTCTCTATCCAACCAACCTCCAACCTCCCAGGTCCTCTCCTTCTTTCCTGGGGCAAGCACTGTAACTAGTTTCTTACTGAGATAAACTCCAGGCATGAATTCACGTACACAGGTGTGAGGTGATATTTGTAAATACCTAAATTCTAAGCAGCTCTTGAATCCCCCTAAGGGCAGGGGCCCTGTCATCCTTCTGGGTTCCTAGAGTCCCTGGTCACAGGCACATACTGAGCACTTGCCTCTTTGGCTAACTGTCAGATGGAGGGAGATAGAAGGTAGGATGGCCAGACAACACAGAGAGAAGATGCAGGAATGGGGACAGAGATGATGGGGGGACAATTCAGAGACTTTGGAGATGAGGGTTGGAACTTACCACTCTCCCACCCCCAACCCTCTTCTCTAAGCATCCAGGGTCTCCTAGTCCTCTTCACCCAACCCTCACTCACCTTCTTCGGAGAGAAGACACCCACGGTTCCCCCATCCTCCCGGACAGCCACCCCCATCTCAGCCAGCAATGCTTCTCTGCAGGCCAAAAGACAAATGTTAGGCTTATCCTCACTACCCATGAACTCCTCCCCTGCAGAATCTGACCTTCTCTCCCCATTCCCCAGTCTTCTAAGGCTCCACCTCATACCTCTCCATCCTCAGGGCTTCTGTCTTGCGTAGTTTCTCTTCCCAGGTCTCATTCAGTTCAGCTATGATCTTCTCTGTTTCCTGGGGGCATGAGGCAGAAAGGGATCAGGACCTTCCGGGACAAGTATCTACCGTGGGACCCACACCACTCATGAGATTCCTTCCTCCTCTTCGACCCTGGTTTTGGAGAACTACATTCCCATCAGCCCCCAGGTCCCCAGTCCTGGCCAGCTCCAGCTTCCCACCTGCAGCCTCTCCATGGCCTCCTCAGGCCCAATCTGGGGCTCAGCATTGGGGGAGAATGATGGCTCCAGTTCCCCATTGTGTGTGGGGGGAGATGAGGGTGAAGCTGGAGAAGGGGGAGACGCTATAGCTGGCAGAGCACCTCCAGGGCTCCCCTCATCCACCTTCAGGCCTAGGAAGGAAAAAGAAGGCAAATAAGGAGCTTAGGAAAGATGTAGCTGATTGGAAACATAGAGAAGACCTCAGAGAGGACCAGTCTATAAGGACTTCCGAAGACATCTGGTCAACCTCCACCAAACAGGAAGCCCTCCTACTGCAGCCTTAACATATGGGCACCCAGTCTCTGCTTGCTTCCCTCTAAGGGTGGAGAGCTCATTACTGAACAAGGCAATGAGTTCCTTCCATTGTTAGATGACTCACACTACCAGAAAGTTCTTAGCTATGTTAAACTAAAATCTACCTCAATTTCAGGTGATCATTGTTTCTGATCCTACCTTCTAGGATAAGAGTTTTTTTCTTACATCTACCTTATCCTTCTCTTACCAAGAATGGACACCCTTATTTCCCCTACTATGCCTCTCAGCACCCTGATTGTCCTCAATGAGATGGACCCAAATACTGAATTCGGAGTTAACACCTGATGCAGCCCATACAGTTCTACATCCTCTAGAATAGACATCATTTTGTATCAGTGAGGCTAAGCAGTAAACTTTAGAAACTATCCTCTTATTAACTGTTGTTAAGCTTATGTTTTACATGAACTTTTGCAAGACATGGGAAGTCCTCGCTCCATATCTGTACCATGTCACCGAGGACATGAAGGGCTTCAAGATCAGTGGCCCCTCCCTGCCCCAGGACTGGGCAAAGGCAAATGAGGAGGGATGAGGCAAGCCAAGGGACATCCCTGAGCTGCCTCTCCCTTGAAACCCTACCTCCCAGAGCAGAGGCTGAGAGCCCCTGAGCCATCAGCAGTTCCCGCAGCCGCGCCACCTCCTCCTGCAGCTCCCGGATCAGCCGGGCATTAGGGTCCTCATTGATGATGGCATTGCAGCGGATCTGCTTGGTGCGGTCAGCATACCTGGGTGAGAAGGGAAGATTGGGATTGGTGAGGCCCAGACCCAGGTGACCTTAGTCTGTTGCCTGCTGCCTATTTCCTTCTCCCTCCCAGGTTTTAAAATACTGGAGCACAGTTGAGGGTCAACTCTGTCTCTTGGACAGGGTCCTGAACTACCTACCAGCCTCTGAGCTCTCCTGGCACTTTTCTTATGCTGTTTCCACCCACCAGAGCCCCACCTGAGGGTGCTGAGAGTCTCCTCGTAATTGATGTCTGCGGGGCTCAGGGCTGCAATCATTGCTGTACGTGAGTTCCCACCTATGCATGGAGAGGAGGGGAAAGCTTAAGCTGGGCTGGGTCCTAAGGAAAGTCATACTGGGTCAGGGGCCTTAGTGCCCAGACAGGGGTCTAACGGGGTACTGTCCAAAGTAGGGTGAAGCTAAGCATTGTGGAGCTACACATGAAATCTAGTAGCTAGAGGGAGCAGGGGTGAGGTCAAGGAGACAACAGACATCTGTTGGACAAAGAGTAGTAGGAGAAGGATGGAGTCAGCAGTGGGTGAGGGATCAGAAAGGGGTCATGAGTGGCCAGGTTAGTGAGGCGCTTGGCTTGGCAGGCAGGGTGTGGCCTTGATCTCAGCAACAGGACATCTTCAAAGGATGTTCCCCAGGTCAAAGGAGAGTCAGTTGGACAACTGAAGAATTTGAGCTTCTTGGGGTGGCAAGGGGGTTTATCAAAGGGGGTTAGCAGAATGGTGGCAAGGTCAGCAAAGACAGAGAGGAGCAGCCCCTCACCCAAATTCTCCTTGAGTAGCCAGGTGAGCACAGAGTCCCTGTAAGGGATAAAATCCGACTTCCGCTTCTTTGATTGCTGGGGGATAGATGGGGGGAGGGGTCAGGATGGGCTGACCACTGTCCCCTCACCCAGAGCCCCTTCTCTTCAGGTCTTACCATATCAGCAAGGGCAGAGATCACCTTTCCTAGAGTAGTCAGGGACTTATTTATATTGGCACCTTCCTGGAAAGCGATAAGGAATGTGGGGAATGAGGCCCTACTCTCTCACTCCAACCCACTTTCCCACCCTCCTCCCCGTAACCAGAGTCCCAGGTTAAGATGAGAGACCACTGCACACAGCCCCCAACACTGCCCCAGTCTGTCCCTCCTAAGCCTCCTCACCTTCAGGCGCATGCCCCGGGCTCCTGAGGAGTCAGCCCGCTCACTCCCAGCAAGGTCCACCAAACTGATCTTACTAACCTGGGTCAGAGTAAAGAGGTAGGAGATGACTGGGTCAGTGGGGTGGGGCAGGCAAATCAGCAAAACACCCAGCAAGGGAATTGGGCTATTGGCAAGGGATGGAAAAATGCAGGAGGGGAAGAAGGAACAGGACAGGAGGAAATGAAACTTATTAAGACAATAGTAAAGGACTGGTTATTCATCCATTTGTGCATTTATTTGTTTATAGGTATTTACTTGCCCACTGTGTGCCAGAACAAGGTACAGTGGGATCCAAGCCCTGCCCTGAGAAGTCTAGTAAGAAGGACAAACAAGCAAATAGGAGATTGTACCCTATGATCTGAGAGAAGAAGGACAGAGACCTTTGGAAGCCTGGAGAAGGCACTCGAACCCAGCATGGGCAGGGAGAAGGACACAAGGCCATTTCATGTTACTAGGTAGGGACAAGGATGGTGGTAGTGGGGAGGGGAAGGAGGTCCCCACCTTCTCTGAGTCCAGCCCAGTGAGCTGGTCATGGCAACGCTGTGTGAAGACAATGGTGAAGACGGCATGGGAACGGCTGCTGGTCTCATTCATGTTGGTGGCAGCCACAGTCCTGGAGGAAAGGGAGTGGTCACTGGGTCCCACCTCTCACCGTTCTAAGCCTGGCTCCCTTTCCCTCCATTCCACCGGCCCACCTCACCTCGCCTTATTTCCACAATCCATGAGGTCAGCAATGTCTGCATAAGAGGTCACAGCCAGTTTAGACAAGTCCTGCACGTAGGGGCCCAGGATGGGGTGCTCCCGGACCCGCAGAGCACCCCGACTCTTGGGGTTCAAGAGGTCGCGTACCCGTTCACAATAGATCTCCATATAGCTCACCTAAGTGGAAGAAGAAATTAAGAACAATATGGTGATTACCAGAAGTAAAGAGGTGAGTGGGGAGAGGCAGAAGAGTGTATGGGGAGATAAATGGTGAAGGAAGACTTGACTTGCAATGGTAAACACACAACACAACGTACAGATGATGTATTACAAAATCGTACACCTGAAATCTATGTATAATTCTACTAACCAATGTCACCCCAATAATTTCAATAAAAAATAAATAAAAAGTAACAAGCAAACAAAATACTAACTATGAAACACCCTATACTCCACTGAGTATGAAACTGGTGATTTCAGCTAACATTACACTGGGCATTTACTAGGCACCAGGCATGGTCCTAAGCACTTTGCATATGTTTACTGAACCATCCAACAATTCTAGGACAGGGATCCTGCCATTATCATTTCATAGATGAACATACTCAGCAGCTGAGAGATAAAATTATTTGCTCAAAGTCACCGTTAGTAACTGGCAGGGCATGAATCCCAGGCTGACTGACTCAGGGACTGCCCTTGGTCTTAACCACTCCTCTCTCCCATCCCCACTAGGAACACTATGCCCTCCCTCCTGCCCACCTAGACCTGGGCTTACCTCCACAGAATAGGAGAGCTCAGCGCTCTGATTCTTATTAACACGAGAGAAGAGGTCTTCACAGAGCTGGAGAGGACACAGAAGAGCCACTGTTTACAGCGCACCTGCAGCGCCCGGCATCAGTCCAGGCCCTGTCCTAAGTGGTCCAGTTGAACCCTAACTCAGCCCTGAGGGAGGGGTCATTCCTGTTTTACAGATGGGAAAGCAACCTCAGAGAGGTTCACACTTGCCTGGGGTCACAGCTAACAAACCCAGGCATCCTAACTCCAAAACCTGTATGCAAGGCCACTACACCGCACAGCCAGGGAGCATTATGAGCGTCTCTGTTATCCTCAGCTGGCTTCTTGTATAGTCACCACGTTAACTATGGTACAGCAGAATACAGGGTGGGTATACTCACAGCAGTTATGAGACAAGGTAAATGTAAGTGGCAGAACCAGGGCTCAAACCAGGGCTCTCCGATGCCATAACTTTGGCTCTCCTTACTGAGCCTTGTTGCTTCTGGAGGGTCCTGGATGTGCAGGTTGCAGCCAACCGCTACCCATCATCACATTCCCTGTCACTAAGGCCCTCAGAGAGCCAGCTTTCTGCTCCATAATCCTTAGATCTCTTAGGGACAGCTGAAGATGCTCCCACCCTGGCAGCCCTGCCAGGTCCCGGCAAGTACCTGGGGCACAATGCCCTGCTGCCCTGGCTCCTGCCGCCCCATCATGGTGTAGGATTTCCCAGCACCGGTCTGCCCATAGGCAAAGATGCACACGTTGTAGCCTTCAAAGGCATGGAGCAGCATCTCTTCTCCAATGTCCCGATACACCTGTTGCTGAGATGCAAACTGGGGATCCTCAGCCTACGTGGAAGTGGAGCAGAGAAAGACAGCATGAGCCCTACATGGCTTTGTCCTCAATGTCTAGGTACCAGGAGGCTTGCCCACATTGTCAAAGACTGCCCAAAGATCCTATGTGCTTCCCACCCCCATCACATCCTAATCATTCCTGGGGGTCCTATTTAATTTCCTACCCCCAGTCACAAGCGCGTCCTACCCACTCCATCCCAACCAACCCCCCAGAGGTGCTATTCCCCTGCAATGCCCTCTCCCAGGACCTAAACCCCCTGTCCCTTGTTGCTTACCGAAGTGTGTGACCAGTAGGAGTAATCAAAGGTGAAGCTTTTGGGGCCATCCTTGCTTTGTTTCGGATTGATGATGGCTGAGGGGGCAGAAAAGGGCAAAGGAAGGCCAAGGTCAGGTACTCCCAACCTCTGCCCACTGCCCACAACCCCCTGAATCCAGGCATCTTAGTACTCCCTCCTCTGTCCTAGTTCATCTCTCCCCTTTAATACTCCCCACCCCCTCCCGAACCAAAGCTAATTTTGGCTTCCTAGGACCCGCCCCCACCAGACTGCCTCTTTGGATTGGGCAATGGAGGGCTCCAGGCCAGCATTCCCCCTCCCAGGGACTGGGAGCACAGAAAGGCCAGACTGCCCCAACCCCCACCCTTACAACTAGCACCTGCTCTGTGCTGGGCACAGCCCTTCTCCCGGGTGCAGCCCAGCAGAGCTAGGCTGTGTGGTGGGCCTGGCCCACCCCGCCTGTCTGCTGCCAGGCTCTTGGGATTCACTCACAGGTGGTGCTGCCCTGCATGCTGACCACACACTTGGCATCCTGGCTGGTTTCACGGGCATTGAAGGGCCGAACCCTCACTGCCACTTTCACTGAGGCACCAGTCATGGCTTCAGATACTCCCACCCTCCTCAGCTGGAGGACAGAGACACAAGAGGTAGTTAGAGCTACTGGGGGGACCCAGACATTAACTCCCAGCTTCTCCAAGGAACCAGTCTCTCCACCCCTCTTTACTCAGCTACCCAACCCCCCAAAAACCCAGTTCCTAGTTCCTTGGCCTTCCTCCCAAATGTCACTCTCCTCAGGGACTCCCAAAGGTGTTGTTAGCCATATCCCAGCTCGCAGTTACCTGTCGTCCTGGCCCCAGACAAGGGGGGCTGTATCAGTTCTGGCTTCCACCGGCCCTCGTAGAGGGAGCCCCATCCTACACTTGGGGCCTGGCCACACCAGTTGGGGCGGTGGAGGAAACCCTGGTTGTGGGGGAAGAGTGGTTAGGAGGCACCTGTAGCTCCAAAGGTGTATTTGGGGTTGCATGACTGAAGAATAAGGGGTTGGGGGTAATGTAAGAAAAAGTAAGGATGGCTGTCCTTCTGGAGTGGCCAATGCAATGTGAATCCAAGGGCAGAGATGGTGATATTTTTATTCCTCCTCACTCACAAGTGTACTAAACGTCAGATAGGGGAGAGGCTGCACAGAGGACAATTCTGAGAAAGGGACACACGGGCAGAGACCCTGAGGGTGTCGGGAAGGGGGAAGAGGAGGGGCAGAAAGTCACAGATACCAAGAAAACCAGAGACACAAGAGAGAAGGCAAAATCGAGGTCATGCTATGAAGGAAATAATGGGAGGAAAAGGAAGGAGAGGAGCAGGCCAACAAACACAGAAATGGGAGGACAGACAGGGAGGAGGACTCCAGGGCAAAAGCACAAATGGGGAGCCCAGAAGAGAAACAAGAGGAGAGAAAATCCTAAACATAAAGCTTACCCTAAAATTCCCACACAGGGTCAGGGTCAGCCGGGGAGAAGTGGCAGCCAGCTCCCACCAAGGGCCCACAACCCCCACACAGAGGCAGGGATTGCCAATGGGCAAAGTGCAAGGGCCGGAGGTACAGCCCAGGACTGGGATTCACGGGGCCTGTGGCCCCAAACCCCCTGCCCACCCCCCAGCACTTCCTCCTCAGGATCCAGGACAATGGGCAGGGGAGGGCGGGGTCATCCTGCATCCATCCAGCCTCGGCCCTGGATGGAGGAAGCCAGGATACCTGCCTTTATGGGGAAGGGAGGGTAACACTGGGGTCTGTCTCCCTAAAAAGGGAGAGAAGGGAAAGGAGCAGGCAGATCTCGGCCCCTGCCTGAGGCTAATGCTATGGCGTCCACTGCCCTGGGGAAGGTGCCAGACCGGAGCCCAGGAATGTGGGTGATCGGGTGCCCACACCCTGGGAGGAGAGGCTGAGCAGCCTACGCCCACGGAGGCAGGGTGGAGAGTGTGGAGAGAGATCAGGGATGCTGGGGCCCCTTCTGAGACCCTACAGGGCCTCAAACTCCTGTCATGTGGTTTGGGTCTCACCTCACCGGCCTTGGGGGTGGGGGCGCCGAGTGAGAGAGCTGGTTTGTCCCAGGGCAGGAAGGGAGTAGCTGAAATTGGAGGCTTTCTCAGGAAGAACAGCCCTGACCCCCAGATCCTGGTCACACTGGTGGGGACACTCAATGGTGGCGCCGAGGGGGCCCATGGAGCAGGGAATAGGATGGCACGGCTCGGGGGTAGAGAGGGAAAGGGCTAGGGGACGGGCAGGTCAGCCGGGGCAGCGCAAAGGCGCAGCGGGTACAGGAAGGGGCACGACTGGGGAGGGGTTGACCCACCCGACCCGGAGCCTCAGGACCCCCTGGACACTGCCCGCCCGGCAGGTCTCACACAGGCCCGGTCCCGGCCTCCGGCCTCCTGCCCAGCCAACCGACGGCGGCCCGGGCCTGGCACCTCTGCGCGCCTCCGCGGGACAAACAGCACATGACCCGGCTCTCCGGCCAGCCGGTCTTCCCGGGTCGCGCACACCAGGACCCCGCTCCCGCCCCCCGGCCCGACACATTCCTCCGCGGGCGTCCCTCCCTCCCCTCCCCCAGCTCTCACTTCGCGGCGGCGGGGCTCCCGGAGCGGCTCGCACGGCGCACAGAGACAAACTTCCCGGGAAGCGGGAGACGCGAGCGGGGCGATCCAGGGCCGGCTCGGGGCTGCCCCCGCCCCTCGCCGGGTCCCCGGGCGGCGGGCGGCCGATTCACGCCCCGCGGGCGGCTGCAGAAGCGGCGCCAGCGGCCGGCGCCCGCCCGGGCAGCGCGAGCTGGGGCGGGAGCGAGGGGCGGGGAGCCGACGGGAGCGCGCACGCGGGCGGGCGGGGGCGCGCCGCTCGGAGCAGGGCCCGGGAGAGACTGGAACTATGTTAAAGGGGCAATGCCCTCAGGACTGTGGGCCCACCAGGCGGGGGTGGGGAACCAAGTTACGGTCGCCGAAGGGCGAGGCTGGACGCTGGGATTCGGGAAGGTTATTAGCGCCTGAAGAGCCAGAACAGTAGGAACCAACCCCGTAGGAGACCCAGGTCAGCCCCGGGCATGCGGCCGCGGCGGAGGCGCGCTCGGGGGCGGGGCCTCCCGCCGGGCCCCGCCCAGGAGGCGGCTCCGCGCAGACCCCGCCCCCGGCGCGCGGTGCTGGTGGCTCCTCCCCTGTCCGTCGCCGCCTCGCCCCCGTCTCCGCCGGGCCTGGCGTTCTAGAACTCGCCGCGCAGCTGCCTCAGGTGCCAGGCCAAGTGCGGGCAGCGGCGGCACAGCCACCGGGCGCCCTGCTCCTGCCGCCCCGGCCGCCCTTCCCGACCCAGGCCGTTCCCTCAGGCAGGAGCCCTCACCCAGGGGCCACATGCGGTCCTCCGACTCCCAGGCCTGGCTGCCCCGAAGGCCTGCCCATGCCCCAGTCTGGCTGCCAAGCAGGGGTCGCCTTAACTCCCTTAGACGAAGCCACACCCAGGCCTAGCCCTTCCCCCCTGGCAGGGTCACCCACCCTCTCCCCGCAGCCCAGACCCCTCAGGCCCTCCTCTGCCCAGCGAGCCTTGACTGCACCCTTGGTCAACTGTTGAGCACTCCGTCCAGCTTCCTGACGCCCGACCTGCCCTTAGATCTGGGTCACCCATTTAGACCCAACCACCTGAGGTCCGAATGGCCCTCAGCTCCTAACTGACCCGAGGTCAGCTTGCCCCCTCTGGCCCAGGACATCCCATTTAGACCCCTCCTGCCTTTTCAGCCCAACTCTGTCCCATCTGCCACCTCAGCCCTAAACACCCTCTTTCTTACCTCACCTAACTGCTTTCTCATCCCATCTTTAGTCGCCCTTGGATAAAGTTTCCAATTGGCCTTTGCTTTTATGTTTCCTACAGGCACTCTTGCAACTAGCATCCTTACCTCCCAGCTGGCTCTCAGGTTGTGTTTGGCTCCCCCTACCCCTGGCTCTGTGCAACGGACCTTTGCTCACCTTCACCTACAGACATTCCCAGGGCCTGTGGCCCCAAACCCCTTGCCCAGCCCCAGCACTTCCTCCTCGGGACCCAGGACAGTGGGCAGGGAGGGGGGGGTCATCCTGCACCCATCCAGCCCCGGCTCCTGGTTGAGGAGGCCAGGATACCTGTCTTTATGGGGAAGGGAGGGTAACACTGGGGTCTGTGTTACCAATTGACCACTCTGTCCCCACTTAACTGATACATTTTTTACCAACCCTCAATTCTCTAACTGCCCCCAACCATCAATTCCATTCCACAATCCACAAATATCTCTGTCCTATCTAGTTTCCACTTGCCATCCCTTTTCATTTCATCATCTCATAATTAAGTAACTTAACTGCCATATGTAAATTTCACTTACTCTATACATTTGGCTTCAGAAAGTTTATTTTCTCCTTTATCTTTTACCACATCCACATTTCCTAGGCTCTCCATCTTCAACCTGTATATTCAGCTAATAGACATGTCCAGCACTAGGAATACTGTACTGATCCTTTTTCAGGATCCAGTATCCTCTTTTCAATCTCTAGATCTGCTACTGGTCTCATTCCTATAGCCATTTACATGAGTGAATGACTCATTTTTCATTATCCTTCCAGCACCAATGAAGAGACTCAGTCCAGCCAGCCAGCCCAGTCCAGTCATGCAGGTACAGGAAGATGGAGACAACCTCATCCCCTTTGCCAAGTGAGTTGTCCCCACCCATTGGGGAGAATAGGGACAGGATGGAGGGAAGATTGCATGCCTGGGCTCTTTCCTAAGAAGAGTTGGGCCAAAACCGGTTTGACTCAGTGGATAGAGCGTCGGCGGACTAAAAGATCCCAGGTTGGATTCTGGTCAAGGGCACGTATCTTGGTTGCAGACACATCTCCAGTTGGGGGTGTGCAGGAGGCAGCTGATGAATGTTTCTTTCTCATGGATGTTTTTAACTGTCTATCCCTCTCCTTTCCTCTCTGAAAAAAAATCAATAAAAATATATTTTTTTAAGAATAGAAGAGTTGGAAATAAGGAACAAGAAGCTCAATACCTGGGTTCGGGGGATTGATACTCATTAATTTATTCAACAAATAATTTTTGAAAATTGCATAGTTCTAGGCACTGTATTAGGTTCCAGGGATTCAGGAAGTAGGAAGACAGAGATCCTGCTCAAAGAGCTTACATTCAAGAAGGAGGAGACAGAATATGCAAATAAACATAATTTCAATTAGTGAAAAATAAAAACAGGAGTGTAATGGAAAAATAAAATGTAGTGAGGTGATTCTGGAAGACTTTTCTAGGGAGGTGAATTTAAATTGAGATCTGGCCCTGACCAGTTTGGCTCATTGGATAGAATGTCAGCCTGTGGACTGAGGGGGTCTCGAGTTCGATTCTGGTCAAGGGCATGTGCCTTGGTTGCAGACACATCACCAGTGAGAGGTGTGCAGGAGGCAGCTGGTAAGAACCACTGGGAAGAAGAAGGAATTGTAGGTTTTATTTTTTTACTTCTTTGGAAGGGAAGAGGGAGAGGGGGAGAGGAAGAGAGAATGAGAACTGATTGATTGTCTCCTGCACAAGGCCTGACTGGGGCTGGGGATCATACTCCAAGACCCTTCAGCGTAAGGGCTGGGGCTCTGACCCCTGGGGAGCACCAGCCAGGGTGGAATAGGAGGTCTTTTAAAGCTCCCAGAAACAGGCTTGGTATCTTCTAGGACCAGAATCAGGCCAGTGTAACTGAAACTTAGGGATAGAGAAATATAGAAAGTAAAGTCAGATAGTTAGGCAGAGGACCTAATAAGCCATTGAAAAGAGTTTGGACTTAACTCCAAGTACAGTAGAAATCAGCGGAAGTTGGGTTTCTTTTTCAACTCTTATCTGAGAATATTTTTTCCATTGATTTATAAAGAGATTAGAAAGGAGGAGGAGAGACAGAGAGAAACATCCATGTGACAGAGATACATCAATTGGTTGCCTCCCACATGCCCCCCGCCCAAGGCTGGGGATCCAGCCTGCAACCCAAGTAGGTACTTGACCAGAATCAAATCTGAGAACTTTCAGTCCTCAGACCAATGTTCTAACCACTAGAAAAACCAGGTAGGGCAATCAGTGGAAGTTTTTAAGCAAGGAAATGACTGCAGGCTTTTTTTCAACTTTTTTATTACAGAAAATTTCAAACAAATACAGAAGTAGAGAAAGTAGCAATATAATGAACTCAGCTTCAATAATTGTCATTATATGGATAATCATCTCATCTGTATACTCATGTAGCCTCCTACTACTCAGATTACTTTTAAGTAAATCTCAAATTACACATCATTTCACACGATCACTTCTAAAAGATCACTCAAGCTGTTCTGTGAAGAGTAGTTTATAGGGGATCAGAAAGAGGATGAGGAGGAAGAGGCCATTGCAATAGTCCAGGCAGTGTAGTGGAAGATTAGCTGGAATATGGTGATGAGTGGAAATGAGGAGAAGTGGTCAAATTTGGGTATATTTTAGATGTAGAACTGATAGGACTTGCTGATAGATTTAGGAGGTGAGGGAAAATGAGGTATACCAGGTTTGAGGCTCTAGCAACTGGGCATTAGGGGCCTTTCAGTGAGATGGGAAGGCTAAGGAGATGTTGAGTGGGCAGTTGAACCTGCAAGTCTGGAGTTCAGGAAAGGACCTGGGCTGGAAATACAGATTTGGGAGTCATCATATTTGGGAGTTATTAGTGGTATTTAAAGTTATAGGGGCAGGGGAAGATTAAGACATGGGCCTGGGTGAGATCACCTAAAGAGGGATGGAAATGGAGAGGATGCAGGGCTTGGGCATAAGGCCTTGGATACTCTCCAAGGAGAGTATCGAGCAGTCATCATTTAATCTGCAGGCTTTGGAGGTGATGAGCACTCTTCTCAAACAGCTCTGTACCTCCCTCACCACCTACAAAGATATTAGTCTTTCTGAGATAGGGGAGACGAAGCAGGAGTAAACAGGGCTCTGCTCTCCTGCATCTTTGCATTAACCTATCATCTGAATAGCTGATAGCTGGGCCTTCCTATTTAACAGCTCTACCTGCTAAATATGATCTTCTCTGGTTGTGGGGTATGGAAACTTGAGATTCAATGAGATCTGAGGCTCAACAACAGCCAATCTCCATCTTCATCCCAGCTCCAATCTCCTTTCAAATCAGAGGCTTTACCACCTTCCTCAGCTAAAGTGGGTTAAGTGAGGATATAGCCTGACGGAGTCTGAATAGTTGTATGGTCTCATAAAAAGATAGAGCCTCTGGCCCCAGCCATTTGGCTCAGTGGATAGAGAGCCACCTGCAGACCAAAGGGTCCTGGGTTTGATTCTGGCCAAGGTCACATACCTTGGTAGCAGGCTCCTCCCCAGCCCAGGGATCCTGGTCTAGGCACATCCAGGAGGCAACCAATCGATGTGTCTCTTTCACATAGAAGTTTCTCTCTATCTTTCCATCTCTCTTCCACTCTCCCTAAAAATCAATGGACAAAACATCCTTGGGTGAGGATTAACTAAAAAGAAACAAACAAACAAACAAACAAACAAACAAACAAACAAATAAATAAATAAAATAGACAGGGCCTCTGAATCCCTGGAGTAAATATAAGGGGAGAGCCAGACCCTAGACTCCCTTGTCCTCACCTCAGGTGTTCCAGGGTGGTCAGCCGATCTTCACCCCCCAGCTTGCCTTCCCAGAGCCTCAGACTGACATCCCAGCATTATGGAGACATCTTCTGGGATAACCTTAGTCAAAGGCCCAGGTGGGTAGAAATGGGGAAAATGGAGACTAACTGGAGTGGGAAGGTGAGGCTGTACAATTTTTAACACTCATAAAGCTTTATAGCCCTGGCCGGTGTGGCTCAGTTGGCTGGAACACGGAAAAGTGACAGGTTTGAACCCTGGTGGGGCACATACTCAGATTGTGGGTTTGATCTCTGGTTGGCACAAGTGAGGAGGCAACTGATTAATGTTTCTGTGATTAGGTGAGGATTAAGGGGGGGAAAGCTTTATGGCAATATGCACTAGTCTGGGAATAACTGCCTCACTTAATGGACATGGTAGCTCCTAATGCCTGGTAAATAGGTGATTGGGAGAGATCTTTAGAGAAACAACATGGATGGGAATGCCTCTCTGCACTTTGCCCTCTTTTTTTTTTTGCTTCACAGCTCCACCTGGATGGAAGAACAGTACATCCCATCCCTGCTGGTATGACAGACTTTCTGCCTTCAGTACTTCCCAGTTAAAACTGCACCCCAGCTCTCTATTACACGTTCCCTCTAGTGTCCCCCAACCAAAGCACGAACAGGCCTTCCTTTCTATCAATCGTGTTTTCCAGATCAGAGCTGTTTTCATAATCTGAGCTCCCCAAGACCCCTGATGCCCTATTTCAGTCGAAGCTTCCCTGAGAGCCCCCATTCTCCCATCTATCTTCTTTTCCCCTTCTTTGGCATAGAGAGCCACTGGTTGTTCCCAGCCTGGCATGTACCCCCCTGAGGGGCTCCCACCCCCTGAGATACTTTTCAGAAGAAAGAGAAGGAGGTCATATTTAGCAGGAATGCAAGGACCTGGGGGCATCCCAGCCCGAGTAAGGGCTGTCACTTACCACCTGGAGGATCTAAGGAGACGACAGAGAATCATCAATGAGTAAGGAGAGACATCTGGGCTCCGGGAGCCTAGCAGGGTTTGGAGGCAGAATGGTTTGAACTAAGGAAGGGGTGGAGGTTTTGAAGCATTTGGAGGTTGTTTGGAAATGAATCATGAACTTGGTGGGACTGCAGCAGAATTTCCATAATGTGAAAAGGAGGGAACTTTAAGGGATGGTGTATGAGCCATATGAGCTGGAAGAAGTCGAAACTGGATTACTAAACACAGGAAAGCACTCCAGAGAACTGGAGGTTAGTGGAGAGGTAGTGGTCACATCTGAGCCCTTAAACTGAAATTACTTCATTCTGAGGGGAGCAGAGAGTGGGAGTGGAGAGTTGGAAGTCAAAGGACTTCCCCTGGGTCCTAGCTTGAAGAATGTTAGGGCAGAAAGGTGAAGAATGGGGAGATAGGAAGCCTGGCCTTCAGGCACCTCTGCTAAACCTAAAATTTCCACAGACTAAAGAAGGCCCAGTGGAGCAGCTCTTGTGCTGCAGCCGAGCCCCGGGTGCCTGGCAAAGAGAGCTGTGGATTCCCCAGCACCAGTGAATACCCTGACCTGGAAGAGGAGGGGGCGACCTACCCACAGGAAGAAAACCACTTCCTCCCTCCTGGCAGGGCCCAGGTATGGTTGGAGAGGAACTTAGAGGGGTGATGGAGGGTGATGTGGATGCCTGGTCTTGCATGGAGAGGCATCGGAAGCCAAGAGCCACATTGGCTTGCTGGATTGAGGGGAACAAATCAGAGATGTGGGGGTATCTGGTTATAGGCGCTAGGAAATCTGGAGGGACATGCTTTTCCATTAGTTCATTCTTTTTTCAGTCTTCCTCCTCTTTACAGCTGTTTTGGTCTCCCTGGAGTCCCCGGGTCCAGGAAGGATCTTCCCTCTCCAGGCAGCTGAGCTCTATGACCCCTTACAGCACTGTCAGAGCCGGTAGAAACCCCCTTTCCAATTCATGGGGGATGGAACTGCCCGAGGAATAAGGAAGAACCCTTATAAAGTCTCCGCAGACTAAAGAAGGCCCATGGATGGTAAAGAAGCCATCCAAGCCTCTCCAACATGCTAGCGCTGCCTCAGGGACCCAAGCCGCCTCCTCGTCGCTGGAATCACCCCCAAAGGCATTTCTCCGTCCTTAGCCTCTCGCAGCTTTCCCCCCCCCCTTT
Source organism: Lasiurus borealis (assembly GCA_004026805.1). NCBI lineage: Eukaryota > Metazoa > Chordata > Mammalia > Chiroptera > Vespertilionidae > Lasiurus > Lasiurus borealis. The sequence continues at coordinate 42,723 of PVJN01009422.1, forward strand.
CTCTGCACGAGGCACTAACAGCCCCTGGGCCTCCCATCTCAACCCACTCCTCTCAGGAGCTCCCCAAAGCCGGTGGGCCCAGCTTCGCTCCCCGCAGTGTTCTTTTCCCTGGTCTTTCATTAAAAGGAAAACAAGTTGAGCCCAGAGTTGTCTATCCGGGAAGCAATGATGGAAAGGTTCGTGGGCAAGACCCAGCTACAATGAAGTCGGGCTGGGTCCCCAAAATTCAAGGAATCATGTCCTGGGCGAGAAAAGTCTGTCCCCCAGTCCAGCGTTCCTCACCCAGCACTGGACAGCCACCGCGCCCTGCTGTCACGCCAGCGGGGCGAGCTTCCGCCTCCGGGACCCCGGAGCCTTGCCTCTCCACACCGCGGCATCCTCAGGGACTTCCTGGCCAGGAAGCCATCCACCAGCGCCCCACCCAGATCCCCACTGCAGCACCCAGGTTCCCTTCGCGACCCTCTTCCCCTTAATTGGGAGGCCCCGCCCCGTGCGCAGTGACGTCGGACGCCGCTGTCAGCCGGCGCTGGGGGGGGTCGGTGTGGGGTAGAATGGCCGCTGCCGCCGTCACCTGCGGGACCCCGGGAGGTAAGAGCCAGGGCCTCTAGCCCGCCTCTCCGCCCCCGCGCCAGGGGGCGCAACTCCACCGGTCCCGACGCGGCGCGCCGCGCTGGAGACCACCGCCCCTCCTCCGGCCGCTCCACTGCGCGCTTCCGTCCTCCTCCCCCGCGCAAGGGGGAGCCGCTCCGCTTAGGGCCCCACCGCGGACCTGTGCTCGGGGACTGCCTTAGGGACCCCCGAATCCCCAATGCCCCTCGGGCACCGCGCGTCCGCGAACTCTGCGCCGCAGTTTCTCCAGAACATCCCTCCCTTCCTACGGACTGGAGGCAGGACTCTCCCAGCTCGGAGCTTCTCTGGGGACCACCGCCCCACCGTGGGGGGCCGCCCCTGTACCCGCTCCGCGCCCTAGTAGGCGGCCTAGCCTGGACTGTGCACCTGCGCCCTGGGGCGGAGTCCTTACCCCAACCCACGCAGCCGAGCTCGGAGGGGCCTCCTCCCCCTCTTCATCCTCGGACACCTGGCGGAGCCCGCGCTGACAGCCTCCTCCAGCTCCATCTGTTCCCCCAGGAGGGTGGGGGCTCGGGCTGGAGCCGGAGTGTAGATGGGTGTGTAGGATACGCTGGAGGCCGGGGGCAGCAGAGGCGTTTGGGGAGGGTGGGAGAAAGGTGGGTTAGGGACGGAGAGGGCTGTCAGCTCTGGGTTGTCCTGAGGGTGTGAAGCTGGGTCGTGGGTGAATATCCCAGATTGTCCTAGGGCCTTGTACAGCACTAACACTGAGGATATTGCTCATGAGTACCTAGGATGTAGGCCTTGACCATCCTGGACCAGAGAGAGAGGTTAGGATCAGTTATCAGATCTGTCTTTCCTCTTGGAAAAATCAAATAGAGAAGGGACTCAGGGTGTGTCTTCTAAGGCCTCCTTCTCCACTGGACTTAGATCTCCTGCCCAACGCCCAACCCCCAGCATCCAGCATCCAGACTCTAATTTGCCAAACCATTCTCCAAGGACTGGATGCCCTGAGTCCCAGTCCCCTGACCCCGCCAAAGCCCCAGCCTCTTCCAGAGCCTACGCTGTAGGACGCCAGCCCCGGCAGTCTCTCCCCTCCCCCACCCCACCCTACTCCACCCCACTCTTTCTGATTACTCTTCTGTCCTAGCTCCCCACTCACGTTGGTTCCTGGCACCAGGTCTGGGCTCTCCCCCTCCCCCATTCCCTGGCTCTACTCTCACATCAGAGCCTATCCCCTTCCTTCCTCTCTTCCTCTTCTTTCCCTTGGCCCAGTCCTGTACTGCCTTTCCAACCTCATCCTGGGTAAGTGTGAGGGCTCCTGCCATGACCTGTTCTCTCTTTTCCCAGCACAGACTCCCCCTCCCCCCGGCCCCTCCGGCCAGGGGTGACCTTGCCCCTGGAGCCCTCACCATGAGTACCAAGGATACCACCGAGGTTGCTGGTGAGTTCACAATCCAGGATCCCACTTGGGACACAACCTTCCTCCCTCCCTGCCTATAGTCCTTGGGTTCCCTGCTCTCCTTGTTCAGTTCCCCCCCGTGCTCTGGATTCAGCCCTTTGCCCTAAGCCAGCACCCTAAGCCCTCCTTTCTAATTCTCTCTAGAGAACAGCCACCACCTGAAGATCTTTCTCCCGAAGAAGCTGTTGGAGTGTCTTCCTCGCTGTCCACTGCTGCCTCCAGAGCGGCTTCGGTGGAATACAAATGAGGTTTCCTAGGGCACTTGGGGGCTGAGGGCTTAGCAAAGTCTGGTGAGAGAGAATGAGGGTCTTCCTGTGTCTGTCCACACTCCCAAGTGCAGAGTACTAGTCCCAGCTCTTTGGGGACCACAGGGAAGGTATACAGACCTGCATCTTGTAGGAACTCACTTCTTGGCCTATCCACCTGAGTAAGAATAATAGCTACCACCTTTACAGTATTTCTTACAAACCAAGTACTGTGTTAAGCCCTTGACCTCCATTATCTCATTCTGCAGCTCTGATGATGCTATAGAGCAAGCACAGTTATCCCCTTGGTATAGATGAGGAAATGACTTACCTCATACACTCCAGAGCTCCTGCTTTTAACCACACTTTGCTTGCTCCTTCTGGAGGGCATGTCCTGTGTTACACACCTTCTGTGCTTCCTACATCCAGTGCTTTGTATGTACTTGGTGGTTGATCATTATTTATTTGATTATTTAACTAGAAGAGGACTGTCCGTCAAAAGGTGTGTGTGTGTGTGATAAGGCTAGAGAGGTCAGCAGCGCTTCATGGAGATCTGGGAAGGGATTTGGCCTATAGGATGGCTAGGATTTCCAGACTCAAAGATATGTGTACATGGTACTTCAGGCTTGTACAGCACTAACACTGAAGATATTGCTACTCAGCTCAGGTTCAGGGAAGAATCAGTGGTTCCGTCTGGCAGGAATGGTACGTGCAATATGGATAAACAGTGTGAACGTGGGAGTGATGGTTTGATCCCTGGTCAGGGAGAACCTTGGAGTCAGACTGAAGAATCTGGAATTCCTGGTGATGTCAAACTATTTAAGTTTTCTGAGTCAAGAAGTGGCCCAAAAGTGGAATTTGGAGAGTAAAATAATGATGAACAAAGAGTGATGAAGAGCTTGGATCTGGCTCCAAGATATAAGCCCCAGTTAGAAGTGAGGGAAGGAGTCAAGCTGATGGAATTCCAGAGGTTAGACTTTTGTTTTCGATGGAACCTGGGATTCTTAGAAGGGCATGAGCCTTGCCGGGTCCAGATAGCTAGTAGCATCCTCCACCAGCTGCCAGAACTCAGTAGAGAGTGACCCTGAGAGGGTGGCCAAGAGGCCAGTCTGAGATTGTATGCAGGGGACACCCACCTGAGTACCTCCTCTTCTACAGGAGATTGCCTCCTACTTGATCACCTTTGAGAAGCATGAGGAATGGCTATCTTGTGCCCCAAAGACAAGGTGAGAAAGTTCATGAAAGTGGCGAGTGGCAGGGGTCCTGGGTTTTGTTCACAAAACTCAAGGCCAACCCTACCATCTTCAGGCCTCAGAATGGCTCCATTATCCTCTACAACCGCAAGAAGGTGAAATACCGGAAAGATGGTTACCTCTGGAAGAAGCGGAAGGATGGGAAGACCACCCGCGAGGATCACATGAAGCTGAAGGTCCAGGGCATGGAGGTAAGCGAGGCATCCAGCTCATCTGCCTTGGCCCACCCTTCTCAACCCTTAGCTGGGTTCCAGCCCTGTCAGGACTTGGGACCATTGTCTGCCTCACCACCCTCCCTTTCTCACTCGCTTTGTATCATCTGGCTCCACACCCCATTTCCCTCCATGTCCCAGCTCTGCAGGCCTTAGGTTATGCCTTCCCTGGAGGACACCAATGCCCAGTCCCCTCACCTCACTTGCATTTCCCTCAGGGGTCCAAGTATTTAACCTCTAAGCACAGGTTTATCTTTCCCAAATCATTGCTACTCATCTCAGTTGTGTTCTTGCCCTGCCCTCAGATTTCTAGATAGTCCTATATCTCAAATGTGATGCTCATCCTAAGGCCCTGGTCCCAGTGTCCCCTTCTCCTACCTCTCATCCATGATTTGGGGTGCTGGGATTTTAAATGTGTGGGGAAGAGGTCAGGGTGGGTAAGGGTTGAAAAGGAACTGGTGGAAAGATTGGGATTCCTGCAAAGGGACTGAACAGAGGAAGAGTTGGGGAGCAGACTAGCCCTCCCCCCACCCAGCCTGTCTCCTGGCAGTGTCTCTATGGCTGCTACGTTCACTCTTCCATCGTCCCCACATTCCATCGGCGATGCTACTGGCTGCTCCAGGTAAGGATGGAGGGAGGCACACTCTTCCCGGCTCTTTGAGGGAGATGGGGTCTGGAAGGGTGCAGTGAAAGATGACTAGTTCTGAGCGGGTAAAGGAGCTTGGGAGGTAGGGAGTTTAGGATAGAGAGAACCAAAACTTGGGGATGGAGTTGGGGAAGTGCCTGGGGAAAAAAGTGAAGACTAGGAAGCCGAGCCCTTGGATCTCAGGACCCCATCGTGCTGTGTGTGTGTGCCCTTGTGCCCTCAGAACCCTGACATCGTCCTTGTGCACTACCTGAACGTCCCAGCCCTGGAGGATTGTGGAAAGGGCTGCAGCCCCATCTTTTGTTCCATCAGCAGTGACCGTCGAGAGTGGCTCAAGTGGTCCCGGGAGGAGCTGTTGGGACAGCTGAAGCCCATGTGTAAGGCAGCAGGGCTAGGATGGTGCTCCAAGGGAGAGTGGAAACAGGGCCCTCCCAGAGGCACCAGGAGCCTGTGGGGTGACCATGTCCCTCTAAGCCAGAGTGCTTTCCTGCGGGGGTGCTAGGCCTCCTGGTGAGTTCTGAAATGGAGAAGGGACAGCTGTGAACTACAAATGCAAGCAGTCTTGAGGTTGCTTGCCTCCTTGCATCTGGCCAGAAGTCTTGGAGCATCTCAGGTGCTTTAAGGAACCAAGCTGTCAAGGTGCTCTGGGGACTTTTGTGGGGGTCCCATAGCACTTCCCCCCACCTCTTCTCTAGTTCATGGCATCAAGTGGAGCTGTGGGAACGGGATAGAGGAGTTCTCTGTAGAGCAACTGGTGCAGCAGATCCTGGACACCCACCCGACCAAGCCTGCACCACGAACCCATGCCTGTCTCTGCAGTGGGGGCCTTGGTGAGTGACCCCAAATTAGGAGCTCTCATCCTATCTAGTCATACTGCACTTAAGGGGGTTATCTGTCTTGCTGGGATTTGCATGCCTTCCCATCTGGGTGTTCCTTTTACTTGAGTCTTGGCAGCCTGGCTTTTTATCTGCCTTCTACCCTTAGCAATTCCTTCCACCCCAGCACTACCACTTAGACCCAGCCTTAGCTTTATTCCTATTTGGTACCTCCTTAATTCTCTTCTTTTGTCCTTTTTAAAAAATATATATTTTAGCCGAAACCGGTTTGGCTCAGTGGATAGAGCATCGGCCTGCAAACTGAAGGATCCCAGGTTCAGTTCCGGTCAAGGGCATGTATCCTGGTTGCGGGCACATCCCCAGTAGGGGGAATGCAGGAGGCAGCAGATCGATTCCTCTCTCTCATCAATGTTTCTGACTCTATCCCTCTCCCTTCCTCTCTGTAAAAAATCAATAAGATATATTTTTAAAAATGTTTTATATATATATATATATATATATATATATATATATATATATATATATAGTTGATTTTTTTATAGAGAGGAAGGGAGAGGGATAGAGAGTCAGAAACATGGATCAGCTGCCTACTGCACACCCTCCTCTGGGGATGTGCCCGCAACCAAGGTACATGCCCTTGATCGGAATCGAACCTGGGACCTTTTAGCCCACAGGCCGATGCTCTATCCACTGAGCCAAACCGATTTCGGCTGTCTTTTTTTTTTTTTTTTTTAATGCTTTTACCTATTTTTCTCACCTTTCCTCCAAGCCCTCTGTCCCCGCCCCCATGATACTTCAGTCCTGTTTAACATGAGGAAGGAGGAGTATTTCTGCTCCCCCCCAGTGGCCATAGTCAGTATTGCATCTCTAGTATATAGTGGAGTCCCAGTAACTTATGAAGGTGTGGGGAAAGGTGGGGGTGGGTAAGGGTTGAAGAGGAATTTGTGGGAAGAGTGGGATTCCTGCAAAGGGACTGCACAGAGGAAGAGTTGGGGAACAGATTATTCCTGCCCCCACCTGGGAATGATGGAGAAAGATGTGTCATATCCCTTCTCTCTTCCCTATCACTTTCCATTCCAGGTTCCGGGAGCCTTACGCACAAATGCAGCAGCACAAAACACCGCATCATCTCTCCCAAAGTGGAGCCTCGAGCTTTAACCCTGACCTCTATCCCCCATCCTCATCCCCCTGAGCCCCCTCCACTGATAGCCCCACTTCCCCCAGAGCTCCCCAAGGCACATACCTCCCCATCTTCTTCTTCCTCTTCCTCCTCTTCCTCAGGCTTTGCAGAACCCTTAGAGATCAGACCTAGCCCTCCCACCTCTCGAGGGGGTTCATCGAGGGGAGGCACCGCTATCCTCCTTCTGACTGGACTGGAGCAGCGCACTGGGGGCTTGACACCCACCAGGCACTTGGCTCCCCAGGCTGATCCACACCCTCCCATGAGCTTGGCAGTGGTTGTCGGCTCTGAGTCCTCTGCCCCACCAGCTCCTCCCAGCCCTGCCTTTGACCCTGATCGTTTTCTCAACAGCCCCCAGAGGGGCCAGACATATGGAGGTGGGCAGGGGGTAAGCCCAGACTTCCCCGAGGCAGAGGCTGCCCATATCCCCTGTCCTGCCCTAGAGCCTGCTGCTGCCCTGGAGCCCCAAGCAGCAGCTCGGGGTCCCCCTCAACAGTCAGTAGGAGGTGGGAAAAGAGGAAACTGCTTCTTCATTCAAGATGATGACAGTAGAGAGGACCTTAAGGTCCAGGGGCCTGCCCCACCTGTACCTTCACCTCCTCCTTCACCACCCTCCTCACCTGCCCCCTCAGAGCCGGCGGGCAGGGTAGGAAGAGGGGAGGCCTTGTTTGGAGGAGCTGGTGGGGCCAGCGAGCTGGAGCCCTTCAGTCTTTCATCATTCCCAGACCTTATGGGAGAACTCATCAGTGAGGAAGCTCCAAGCATCCCTGCCCCAAACCCCCAGCTCTCACCTGCTCTTAGCACCATCACAGACTTCTCCCCAGAGTGGTCCTACCCAGAGGTGAGTCATCCCTGTCCCTCTTACCCCATGGTATGGGGCCTAGTTACCATGGCTGCTTAGTTCCCCTCCCAACCTCTATTTTCCCACAGTGTGGCTTCTTTCCTGTTTCCATAGTCCTTCTGACTCACCCTTCTCCCTCCCTTCCCATTCCACGTGTTGTGTGAGTCCCCAAGTGCCCAGGGGACTTCATTCCCTTGGTGACTTTCACAGGGAGGGAAGTGGGCAACTTAGTGCGGAGACGAGAAAACTGTCTCGGGTATGATCGCAGACTTTGGGGAGCTAAAGGACTGCCTTCCTTAGTAGAGCAGTTCTGCTTTATGCTGCCCTAGCGAGGGGAAGGAGGGACTACAGTTGGGGCCTAAAAAAAGGACTTCCTCCTGATGACAGCTATCTGCAAATGAGTTGGTAGCCTTGGGTGAGGCTAGCAGGCTCAGGTGGAAGGAAGGGATGTTGGGGAGGAGGCACAGATTACCTGACCTTACCCCAGTGGATCCTGTCCAGTCCCTGTACCACCAGAGTCTAGCACAGGGCCTGAGAGTCTACATTAATGAGTGAATGAGTGAATGAATATCAACAGAGCTCTAGCCACATGGCCCTCTGACTTCTGTCTGCAGGGTGGGGTCAAGGTGCTCATCACGGGTCCTTGGACGGAGGCCTCCGAGCATTACTCCTGTGTCTTTGATCACATCGCAGTGCCAGCGTCACTTGTCCAGCCTGGTGTCTTACGCTGCTACTGTCCTGGTATGGGAATGGGGACTCGTGGGGGAAGGGACTAACTAATGGCATTTAGGACTTCTGGAAGCACTGGGCACAAACATGTTGAGCTGTTCCTGAGAACACAAAGCATACAGTCTTGCGGCTGAGTCCTCCAGCAGCAAGTGAGTCTGGGCTTAGGTGTCAGAAGGTCTGGGTTCTGGTCCAAGAAATCTACTCCTTACTGGACTAGTGACCTTAGACATGTCTGCTCTTTTCTGGGGTCCTTGGCCTCCCCTTCTGTAAAGTCAGACATTTGACCCAGGGAGTCTCTGATGTCTGTTCCGGCCTTAGAGCCAGAGTCTAGCTCTTGGAAGAATAAAAGGGGAGAGAGATGTTGGTCTCCTCCCACCAATCTTGGGGCTGAAGGACATTGGCTTCCATCTAATACAATAACGGTTAGCCACATGTGCCCATTGCAATTAATTAAAATTAAGCAAAATTTAAAATTCAGTTCCTCAGTCACACTAACCACATTCTGAGTGGTCAGTAGCCACCTGGCCAGTGCCACCCTGTTGAGCAGTGTGGATAAGCACTTCCATCATTGAGGAACTTTTTGTTGGATAGTGCTGGGCTAGACGTCACTGCCAGAGCAACCTCTAGTCTCTGCCCTTTTACCACCAACCTTGCCCCGACCCTGCACTCAGCAGTCAGCCTTACTGTGGGACCCCAAAGGCTCACTCACCAGTGACATGGTGACAGTTTTGTTGTCAGTGCATGTGTTCTCCCCATCTCAACAGCCCTGTTAAGTGGTGCTCAGATGGTGCATCAGGGACCAGGGCCTGATGGTTTCCTTTTCAAGGCCATAGCTCGGACATCACTCTCACTAGACACTGCTGATGAACAGTTAGCTCTCCTCCTCCCATCTTAGTAACAGGGTCATGACGTCTGGACACTGATTCTGGGAGACAGGGGTTTATATACCATCAAATTATTTATAAGTATAGGTGTCTCTTGACCCTCAGCTTCCAGGCCTTGATGCTGAATAACAAACATCCTTAACTACAAGTCCAAGGTATTGAGTTCTCAAAGGAATGGAATCCCTTCCCAATTAGTGCCAAGGCCCCCGAAGCCAGCAGCCTCTTGGTCTACAATAGGGGAGCCGGGAAGCTCACTATGAAATGACCATCTGTGGCTCTAACATAGAGGGCTAGAGAAGGTGCTGGGGGAGAGAGCCCTTCTCACTGACCTTGTCCCCCCCAGCCCATGAGGTAGGGCTGGTGTCTTTGCAGGTGGCCGGGCGGGAGGGACCCCTTTCTGCCTCTGTGCTCTTTGAGTATCGAGCCCGCCGATTCCTGTCCCTGCCTAGTACTCAGCTCGACTGGCTGTCACTAGATGGTAAGTAGCTAGCCCTCTGATCCCAAGTGTCGGGCCCCACAACCTTTGAGCATGACACTCCTAGACCCCTCAGCACTCAGGGACTCCATCTAGCACACATTTACCAGTCTTTTCTCAATTCCTGCTTCACTGGTCATTTCTAAATGCAGCAGCAACCTTCCCTTACCTCCTCTTCCCTGTGCATCTGGGAACCATGGCAGGAGTTCTTGTCCTACCTTCTCCATCCCAAAGGACGGGATCTAGGCAAGAGAGGCCAAGAGGCATCAGGGGCAGGGTCTAGAGCAGTGGTTCTCAACCTTCCTAAGGCCCCGACCCTTGCATACAGTTCCTCATGTGGTGGTGACCCCCAACCATGAAATTTTGCTACTGTTATGCATCATGATGTAAATATCTGCATTTTGCAATGGTCTTAGGCGACCCCTGTGAAAGGGTTGTTCCACCCCCAAAGGGGCTGCGACCCACAGGTTGAGAACCGCTGATCTAGAGCAATATATATAGGATGTGCGAGTATCTACATACATATAGATATGAATTGTTTTCCTCTTCATTAAGATAGGTATTTATTACAGGAAATTGTAGAAAAGTACAAACTAAAAGTGAAAACTGCCGATACTACTACTCAGTAATATCTACCACTTTAATAGTATGCTGTACTTTCTCATACAAACACACAAAGATGTGCATGTATGTGTGTATTTTTTAAGTGTATATATATATATATATGTTTTTTAAACATTTTATTGATTTTTTTACAGAGAAGAAGGGAGAGGGAGAGAGAGCTAGAAACATCGATGAGAGAGAAACATCAATCAGCTGCCTCCTGCATACCTCCTATTGGGCATGTGCCCACAACCAAAGCACCATTGAGTCCGCAGGCCATTGCTCTATCCACTGAGCCAAACCAGTTAGGGCATTTTTTTAAAGTATATTTTTATTGATTTCAGAGAGGGAGAAAGAGAGAGAAACATCAATGATGAGAATCATTGATTGACTGTCTCCTGCATGCCCTGCATTGGAGATTGACCCTGCAATCTAGGCTTATGCCCTGACTGGGAATTGAGCCATCATCTCCTGGTTCATAGGTCGATGCTCAACCACTAAGCTGTGCTGGCTGGGCTGTGTGTACTTATTTAAATCCAGCACTGGCTTTGAGAAATTGTTTCTCTCTGCTCCTGCTTCTTTCTCAGGGTATGTGCTTCTCTGTCTTCTCCTCTGGGTGTCTCTGTTGTTGCCTCTGGGTGTCGCAGTTCTGCTGTCACCCTGTGGTGTCTCCCTCCAGGATGTCCTGGCTCACCTCATAGCTGCCCCTTCAGGCGGCTGTGTGTGGGTTGCCCCGCAGCCTACCATGGGATCATGCCAGGTCTCCCAGGCCTGTTCTCTCTGTCCTGCTGTGACCGCCCCTCACCTTCCTTTCTTGTCCCTGCCTCATCAGTTATACCATCACTCTTCCTCTTGCATTTCTCCTTGGACCAGGGTCTTGTCCCTCTTCTTCTCTTCCTTATTGCTGTTTGGTGTAGTCCCCAGCTTTCCTTCATCCTCTTTCTGCTCTCTTCACCTTGTTTATGCTTTCTGCTCTCTCTCCTCCCTGTTATACAAGGGTTTCTGCTCATCCTTCTTCACCTTCCTCCCCACCATCACTTCTATGCTTCAGCCCCTTCTGCCTAGCATCTCAGAACATCCCTGACCTCCAGCCTGTTTCTTGATGCTTGTTTTTCCATGGCTCCGATCCCCTACCGCCCCTCCTCCTTGTCCTTGTATGATCTCAAGAGGGGACAGATATAGCTTGGGATGTGTGTGTGTGTGCGTGTGTATTTGTGCATGGGGTGAGGGGAGGAGAAGGAATGGATGGCTATCCATCTCTGTCACGTTCCCTCCCCACCATCCTCTTTGTGGACAGCTGTGGGGGGCCAGGAGGAAGGGGCGGTGCTTTTCAAATCACAGTTCCTGAGCTGTCTGGGGCTAAGAGAGTCCTTCAGCCCCAGCATGGGGGACAGAGGTAGTGTCTGGGGAAGAGCTGACAGTATTTCACCTAGGAGAAGGCTGAGGGAGTGTGTGTATGATCTGGAGCAGTTCGGGGCTGGGTACTATGGGAATTCCTTCTGTCTCTGTGCCTTGAAGGACACAGTTGTGTTTCTGGATTCTGGTCCTGGGTCGATGAGTAGTGTTAAGAGCCCTAGCTTAAGGACTGAGTTTCAAAGGTGGGTGGATAAAGGGGCTATTGTTTTGGAGAAGAGGAAATAATATGATTCAGTGTCTTTATCTCCCAGATCCTGGGATAGGTCTAGTTCTGTGTTAAGGGCATCACCTAGACCCTGCCCATAAGCCTCCCATACCCTTTCCCCCTCAGACAACCAGTTCCGGATGTCCATACTGGAGCGGCTGGAGCAGATGGAGAAGCGGATGGCAGAGATCGCAGCAGCTGGGCAGGCACCTTGCCAGGGTCCTGATGGGCCTCCAATGCAGGTATTTCCATGAGGGAGCCTAGTGAATGGAGGGAGGGTCTTCCTAAAGAAAATGGCTCTCGCGTGTGACTTCTCACTCTCCTGTCCCCAGCTGCCTCAGGAGCCCTCCTCCCTAATCCCTGACGTCACCCTGCTCCCACCCCCGCCTTGTGGCAAGAGTGGCTATTCTGGGCACCCTCTTGGCATAACAGGTTTCAGACTATTTCTGGTCTGAAGAAGGGTGGAGGTGAAGGAGAGGGTGGGGGAGGGGACCAGGAGGTTGGGGTTCAGTGCTCTGGGAGTCCTGAGTGTCTGAAGGAAGAAGACTTGGAGAGAATGCTGGGATCTGAAGGGGAGAAGCATCTGTGGATATGGCACTGACCTGAGCTGATGTGAAGGCATCACCACGGGCTAGAGGGTGTAAGATCTGGCTGCCAGAGGGCCTGCAGGAAGTGAGCTATGGGAGTAGGGGAAATCCAGGAACTTGAACTGGGAGAACTGACAGAGTTTCAGAGATCTGTGTGGCGGGAATGTGGAGTGAGAAGTGTAGGAGGGGCAGAATTAGAAGCTGAGAGGCCAGGTATGGGATAGCCAAGGCCATCTCAAGCCAGAAGACCAAATGCTCAGTTCTCTGCATAAGGTTGTGTGTATTGCAGGATGAAGGCCAAGAGCCCGGGTTTGAGGCACGGGTAGTGGTCTTGGTAGAGAGCATGATCCCACGCTCCACCTGGAGGGGTCCTGAACGTCTGGCCCACGGAAGCCCCTTCCGGGGCATGAGCCTTCTGCACCTGGCTGCTGCCCAGGGCTACGCCCGCCTCATCGAGACCCTGAGCCAGTGGCGGTGAGCAGGGGCAGCAGTGGGAGGACTGGGCAGCCACTGGAACAGAATGTCAGGGGACTGAAGCCCTGCTAAGAAGGAGCTGGAGTCACTGGGAAGGAAGAGGGGCTGGAAGATGTGTGTTGGGATGAATTTTAACATCCCAAGTTACAACACTGACTTCTTGACCTCCTTACATTTCTTTTTCCATCACCATTTATCCCTTCTAGGCCCTCTTCCACAACCACCCCCTGCCCCAATCCTGTAATCACCATACTGTTGTCCATGTCATGAGTTTCCTTTTTCTTTCATTTTTGTTCAATCCCTCCACCTGCTCCCAACACCACCCTATCACATTTATTAATTTTTTAAAATATATTTGATTGATTTTTTTATAGAGAGGGAAGGAAAGAGAGAGTTAGAAACATCGATCAGCTGCCTCTTGCACACCCCCTTCTGTGGATATGCCCACAACCAAGGTACATGCCCTTGACTGGAATCAAACATGGGACCTTTCAGTCCGCAGGCCGACGCTCTATCCACTGAGCCAAACCAGTTTTGGTACATTTATTAACTTCTGACTGCCTCATCCCACTGGCTGTAGTGCTTCTAGATGGCTGGCTTCCCAGGCCCTTCAGTTCCTATGTCCCCACTTTACCCACTTTTCCCCTAAATGGGTTCTTTGTCCCTTCTCCAAACCCTCCAGAAGTGTGGAGACCGGAAGCTTGGACTTAGAGCAAGAGGTTGACCCGCTCAACGTGGATCACTTCTCTTGCACTCCCCTGGTGAGGATGTCGTGGTCCTGGGCGGAGGTGGGGTGATGGGAGACGGGAAGGGGGCTTTGAAGAGACCTGCCGGAGTGGGGAGGAAAAGGGACTGAAGATGGGCCACCAGGAAGAAGGGCCTCACCTCTGCCTTCTCTCCACTCCTGTTTTTCCCCTGCCCCTCCCCTTAGATGTGGGCTTGTGCCCTGGGGCACCTGGAAGCTGCTGTGCTCCTTTTCCGTTGGAATCGACAGGCACTGAGCATTCCCGACTCTCTGGGCCGCCTTCCCCTGTCAGTGGCTCATTCCCGGGGTCATGTGCGCCTTGCCCGCTGCCTTGAGGAACTGCAGAGGCAGGAAGCTTCAGCTGAGCCCCCATTTGCCCTGTCGCCACCCTCCTCCAGTCCAGACACGGGTGAGGGTTACCCTAATCTTTTTAAGAGGGGATGTGGGTGAGACCTTAGGCCAGGGGAAACCGAAGAGTGGGAGACAGAAAGTATGAGAAGAGGGGAATGGAGGAAGAGGCAGGGAAAGGGAGATAATACTAGCAAGGACAGGGAGACTGAGAGCAAAGATGGGGCAGGTTGGTAACTCAAGGGATGGCAGATGGCCCCTGCTGCCCTCACCATCCTCCCTTGCCTTCCAGGTCTGAGCAGTGTCTCCTCGCCCTCAGAGCTGTCCGATGGCACTTTTTCTGTCACATCAGCCTATTCTAGTGCCCCAGATGGAAGTCCTCCCCCAGCTCCTCTGCCAGCCTCTGAGATTATTATGGAGATGGCCCCAGGCCTGCTCTCCTCTGGTGCCCCAGAGGCCCCCCTACTCCTCATGGACTATGAAGCCACAAACCCCAAAGGGCCCCCACCGTCACCACCTCCTCTCCCATCAGCCCTGGATACAGGGGCTACTCCAGAGGAAGCTTACAGCCCCCCGGCTGTGGATGTGATCCCGGTACTGCTCATGTGATGGAATTATGAGGGCTAGAAAAAGGGGTGCAGGGGTTGGGGGAGGCCGACTAGTCCATGAAACAGACTGACTCTTGCTTCAGTTTGGGAAGAAGCAGCTATTTGCCCTCATTTTTGGACAAGCAAGGTAATCCTTTGCTTAGCTTCTATCAGAGATTGACTCAGAAGTCATGAGGCATCAGAGTTTTAAAAATCTGGGGAATATCTTCAGTTAGAGCCAGATTGTAGGGGTTATCTGTTGATCCATGAAGAGACAAGCTTCCTGGGGAACCAGTGATAGAGGGAAATTGGGAAGGTTGTAGAAGAGAGAGCTTGGCAAGATGGAGGTATCTGGCAATGACTTGGTGAGGAGGAAGCTTGAATATAGTAAAAGCTAAAAAACTCTTATGGTGTAAATAAATGAGAGAGTAAATCTTTAGGTATAGCAGTAAGAATGGGAGGACATGCGGGCTTAGGAGGGGCTAATGGATTAGAGAGGTCAGAGTAGCACTCTAAGTACGAAAAACTTAAGAGATCCCACAAGGTAGGCTGTGTTACATGTGGCCAGCAGGAAATGCTGCAGGCATCGGGACTGGAGTAAAAGCATTCAGTAGAGTGTCGTGTGGTTGGTGGAGCTGGTTCTTGGAGAGCTGAAGGGAGGTGGGGTGGCAGACATGGCCAAACCTGTGGGTATGATGTGCTTGCATGGACCAGGCCTGGGTAGGACAGTAAGCAGTCAGCCTGGAATGTTAAATCCTTCATTTGCTCAGTTGACTCTCCATTTGGAGTATGTCCTTCCTATCCTATGTTCTCCACAACATCTCAACACAAGTGGAGGCCCAGTAAGTACAAATGAATGAATCTGGAATAGTGAGAAAGATAGGGTTAGAAAGGACAGCAATCCCTGATGCCTCATCTGGTGGTGAGAGGAGGAACAAGACAGGAATGGGACTAAGGCTACACCTGTGTCAGGACAGGAACATCTGGTAGTGGGCACCTTCAAGGCTCACCCCGCTTCTCTATCCAGGTGGACATGATCTCACTGGCCAAGCAAATCATCGAAGCCACACCAGAGCGGATTAAACGAGAAGGCTTTGTGGGGCTGCCTGAGGCTGGAGCCTCAATGCGGGAGCGGACAGGGGCTCTGGGGCTCAGCGAGACCATGTCCTGGCTGGCCAGCTACCTGGAGAATGTAGACCATCTCCCCAGCTCTGCCCCTCCCAGGTGACCAATTTAGGGCAAGCCTCCAGATTCTTGCTCAAGGGAAGACGGGAAGGGGAAGGCAGTTTCCCCATAGCCAAAGATCCATTCTGGCAGAGGCATTGAAACTGGCTGAGCTCTGAAGCCATGCTCTCCAGGCCCCATTGTTGGGGCTGTCCCTTCACAGCAGCCCCTGGGCAAAAGAGGGACTTCACATGCCTCATGCCTGCCCTTTCCCTATCCCTACAGCGAACTGTCTTTTGAGCACGGACGCCTGGCGGTTCCTCCAGCTCCTTCCTGGGCAGAGTTTCTCTCTGCATCTGCCAGTGGCAAGATGGAGAGTGATTTTGCCCTGCTGACATTATCAGATCATGAGCAGCGGGAACTGTATGAAGCAGCCCGAGTCATCCAGACGGCCTTCCGAAAGTACAAGGTCAGGAGGCTGGGAGGTCTCAGGGAAATTATTACACAGTCTTTGAGTCAGGGCAGACTGTGGACTCCCAGGACTTTGGGAGGGAGAGCAATCACCCAAAGAGGCCTTGAACAAGTTGGAAGGACAGATCACAAGTCTGTAAGGTGGGCCTTTAGGTGCTGAGACTTCTGCTTTCCCCTTAGGGCCGGTGGCTGAAGGAGCAGCAGGAGGTAGCAGCAGCTGTGATCCAGCGCTGTTACAGGAAGTACAAGCAGGTTAGTCCCTTCCCTCTAAAGCATAACCAATGACACCCACCCATTCCCGCCCAGAGCATCCAGAATGCTGCTGGAACCATGACTCCCCTTCTCTCTCCACAAGCTGACCTGGATTGCACTTAAGGTATTAGGCATGAGATCCGGGTGTGAGGTTGTCTGTGGTGATTCAAGCCTTTCCACGAGCGTGTGGATAGGGAAAGAGACCTGCGTCAGCTAAACTTGGGGTGACCCTCAGGGGTTTGGTTTCTGTCCCTCCAATTCAGCCCGCCTCTCCTACCCACACCTACAGTTTGCTCTCTATAAGAAGATGACACAGGCAGCCATCCTGATCCAGAGCAAGTTCCGAAGCTACTATGAACAGAAGCGATTTCAGCAGAGCCGCCGAGCAGCTGTGCTCATCCAGCAGCACTACCGCTCCTACCGCCGCCGGCCCACAGGCAGCCTACCTCCCCGAAACAAGTAGGGGTCCAGCCCCTAGCCCTCTGTGCCTGCCCACTGCATCCATGCCCATGGCCCGTAGACCCCCAACTCCCAGCTCACCGTTCTGCCCCCAGCCCTTCCTTGCTAGGGTCCCAAAGGGCTGAGGACAGGATGCCTGTGTTGTGTGTGTTTTCCTCATCTTTTCTTCCTTCTGCCAGAGGCTCCTTTCTCACCAAAAAGCAGGACCAGGCAGCCCGGAAAATCATGAGATTCCTGCGGCGCTGCCGACACAGGTACCCATCCTCTCTCCTGCTGGATTTTGCTCAGCCACCTCCCTAGATCTGCTGACCTCATCTGACTCCTTCCTTGTTTCTCTGCAGGATGAGGGAGCTGAAGCAGAACCAGGAGCTGGAAGGGCTTCCCCAACCTGGACTGGCCACCTGACCTCTGCCCACTCTCGAGGCCGCTCCTTGGTCTTAAGGGAGAGGGCTCTCTGGGGGAGGAGCCCCTGTCGGCAGCTTTCCTCGTCACTTTGTTTGAAGATCTTCCTAGGTCTCTACCCGCCTCCCCCTCCAAAGTGAACTCCCTCCTCCACCCCCTCGCTCCTCTCCCCTCCTTTGGTCCCTGGCTCCAGAAGACCCACACCCCCCACGCCTGCATCTTCAGCTGTGACCCCCGGAGCCCTGCCTGCCCCTTCTCCACAGCTCCCTCCTCGCCTGCTCCGGCCTCACCCCTTTCCCGAATTGCCTTATTTATTTGTAAGAGGCGTCTCTGAATGTATCGGCCTGGCCCCACCTCTGCCTTCGCTCTCTCGCCCCTCGTGTTTCAGGGCCGACCGGGCCCCCACCGACTCCGCATGTTTGCACCCGTTTCCTCCCTCTCTGGCCCTGCCTCCCCCCGGCACTCCGACTCTGGCCACCAACTTCGGGCCAAAGGGGAGACTGTACATAGGAACACGTTGCGGAGTCCCCCCACCCCCTGATGGGAGGGGTTGTAAATATGTAACATACAGAGTATAGTGAAGAATCTATTTAAGACGCCGCGGGGAGGGCTGAGTGGCCGGGCTTGTGGTTCCCGGGCGCTGCGGGGCCTCCGCCGGCCCCACGAGCACTTTCTACTTGTGCATGGGCTTAGTTTCTAAGAAATGCCATTAAACATCGCAGCACCAGCCAGCCTCCGACTTCTTTCTAAGGCGGGGACAGAGGGGCCGGGGCGGGGCCTCGGCAGGCGAGGCGGCCGCACGCCCGGCCAGTTCAGCGCCTGGGCGGGACCGGGGCGAGGTTTTCCACCTCCGACGTGTTTCCGGCCTTAAAGGCGTTTCGTCCTTCCCTTTAAGACGCACCGCCCCATCTCTGTCACTCCCAAGATGGCGGACCTACTGGGCTCCATCCTGAGCTCCATGGAAAAGCCACCCAGCCTCAGTGACCAGGAGACTCGGCGCAGGGCCCGAGGTGAGGATCCCAAATTCACGTATGCTTTTCCTCATTCGGTTCTCAGGACCGCATTCTTCCTCCTTTAGACGGTGCCGCCTCTTCAACCTTGAAAAACCCCTCAAAGGCCCCTTCATAGGCCCCCCAGAGTCCCTACAAGGGCTGCTGACCCACCCGCTGTTCGTAGCGGACGGTGATTGGCTACCCGAAGCCTAGTGCCAGCTTCCTGCCTCTCTCCT
>PVJN01009423.1:0-60950 GCA_004026805.1 Lasiurus borealis
TGCTCCTGTCAGTCCCTCTCCAGCCGCCCCTGCCCAAGAAGGGATGGGTTTCATGGCTTCTTTTCTTAGTGATTTCTTCTCCTCACAGGCAGTTTTTTGAAGGCTTTTCCGTGTTATTTATCACTGAGTTTTCTACTGCATGTTTATAAAGAGGACTCGGTGGATGCCCACGTTATAAAACTATGTGCCCTTGCTTCAGAAGAATGGAAGTCGGGATGAATACATATGTTTGCCTCTCAGATATGCTCTTGTATAGATATGAAATGTAAAGGCTCACGCAAACCTTGTAAACATTCTGGGCAGAGCCTCACCTGGTGAAAGTTGGTGGATTTCCCAAGTGTGTCAGCACATTTTTTCTCCCACGGACACCTGAAACCCCGCCCCACCCCCCATATCAGTGAGGATTATATTAAGGTGCAATTAAGAGAAACCGAAGGAGCTTCATAAATGCATGTTGGCTTGTTTGTTTGTTGTTCTTGCCTGACCGGGAGCTGGGGTGAGGCAGCCAGGGCTAACCCTGCCACTTAACACCGGCCCTCTCTCCTCCTCTCGTCCTCAGGGCATGGCTGACTGGCTCTCCTGGCTGATAATCATCTGCCCACATTCCAGGAGAGAGGACGGTGAACAAAAGAAAACACAACAAAACAAAAGAGAAAGGCCCATCCAGTGCCTGGCTCTCAGTAGTTAGGATCCCAGCACATGGACACACCCACATACAAGGAGTTCTGGGAACAGAGTATGGACATACTTACACACAAGGGATTCTGGGAATGGAGTATGGACTCACCTACACACAAGGAATTCTGGGAACGGAGTATGTCCAGTGGGCACATGGGCATCTTTAACAAAAACGAAGTTCCACTGAGAAGTAAAGTATGAGGATTCATGTGAAGTTTGATATTTGTTTGCTGAATTGACTACCCACATTGAACCTCACCCTTGTGTGGTTTATTAGCACCGGCCATGCAGGCTCTTCCCCATGACCGCCTCTCTCTTTTCAGAAAGAAGGGGCTGGCCTGCCACCCCTGTGTCACCCAGAGAGAGCCAGACGGGCGATAAGACGCTGTTCAGAGTCAGCGGCGCTCAGTAAGATGGAACCTGGTTGGAAGGGGGAAGACGCTGATAAGGAAATGACCTCAGAGTCGGTCTCTCCCCGGTGGTCCCTGAGGTCTGAAAGGCGGGCTGCCAGCTCCAGGGTCTCTCTCTGCGGCCGAGCGAGTCCCCAGCTCCATTTCAAAGCGGCCGCAACAAGGACACTCCAGTCATCGCAGGCACTCCCAGGAGAACAGCCACAGGGTTTCCCACAGGCCTTCTCAGAGCGCAGTCTGCCACTTTATCCGATGAAGCTCCCTTAACCGACGCCGACCTTTGTCATCTTCACTTTGTCAAAGTAAGGGCATCCGTATCTGTCAGGGAAGCTTCCGTGGTTAGCCCGGATGTGAGGCGAGATAGGCGTGTGTGTGCTGAGGGGAGTGGGGAGGGGAAGAGGGATGTCTGTGCTAAATGGATAAGATGGCCCACGTGACTCTCTTACGGTGGCTGTTCACTGTGAGGTTTGATTGTATTGTTCCTCATGAATCCCTGTGGGAGCATTTCCTAGCTCCTGTCCTCGTGTAGTCAGCATGTCACACTGTGTATGTGTCAAGAATCAAGGACCTGGGAGCGGGTCTAACATAATCTATAGATCCTCCGCTTGATAAAGAGACCGCCGCGTGTTCTAGCATCTGAACTGTAAGCCAATCATTTTCTGTTACATCAGCGCCAGGCAAGGACAGGAGTCGGTGGAGAGGATGTTCATGAAACCTCAGAGGGAAGGCCTGCATGGAAGGAGAGATGAGTTCGCGTCATGTGACATTACCGATAAACATACAGGGTCGGACCATGGAGAAAACCATCCTGAGGAGAGGAGAGAGAGGGAAACACAGGAGTTGAATTCAGTTGTGTGGGAGAGCGAGGACAGTGGGTAAATGAACCCTTGGATTTTTTTGCTTATTTTTAAAAGTATGTTTTTTTTTTTTTAAATGTGGTGTTTTAAGACGGCATTGTCCACGTGAACTACACCACAGAGCTGTGACTCCCTGCAAATCTGAATAACGAGTGAATGTCGTGCTTATTCAAGACCCGGGGAAGCCCTGGCTGGATTGCTCAGATGCTCAGAGCATCACCCCGAAAAGCCATGGTTTCAGGTTCAATCCTCAGTCAGGATGCATGTAAGAAGCAATTAATGAACACATAAAGAAGTGGAACAACAAATTGATGTATCTATCTATCTAACTACCTACCTATCTCTATATCTTCCTCCCACCCTCCCTCCCTCTCAAATCAATCAATTAAAAAAAAACTCAAAGGGGAGAGTAAAAATTGAGTGGAAAAGCATTAGGACATTCACATAGATGCTTTTAAGAAAATAATTTTCTTCTCTACCAAAAGGAGAATCATCCTATAACACAGAAAATGTCCACCTGTATTCATAGGACACTTTGAACACTGTGTGTATTATCGGCATGAGTTATGGGAGCAATGGAAACAGAATAAAATGTGTGTAAAAACTTAGCAATCTTACAACTGAAAACAGCGTTATTTTTCTCATGCTCATAAAAATCAAGTATAGATGTTAGCAGATATTAGCAGGAATATAACTAAGGAAAGTTTTCTTGTGTTGTTTTTAAGCAGATGGTTAGAGTGGTTACAACAAGATGCACCTATCTGTCTACACTGTAGTTTAGTTCTTTCCCTCTGAGGGCTGTGAGCATGTGTTTCACCTCACGGACGCACAGCTGCCACAGTCTCAGGACGCAATCTCCTCTCACTTCCCCTGGAAGATCGTCACCTACTTTACTTTTCCGACTGTTTTTCAACCCTCTTCTAGGATCTATTTCTTCACTTGGTCTTCTGACCTCCAATCCTCCTTTTTTTCAAAGTTATTTGAATTCGCTTTCCACATAGCCAACAGGTGGATTTATTGTTATCACTTTGTATCACGCTGTTCAAAGCCTTTATTGTTTTCCACTGTCTCCAGGATAAAATCAGTTCTCTCTCTAAGCCTCCCGCTTCTTCTTGTGCATCTCGCTCCTGTGCTCCAGGCCTTGCCCCCCACCCTACCCTCTGTATTTGCATCAACCAACTTCCTTTGTATTTTAAATGTGTCAGATGATTCCTAAACTTCAGATTTAATGCCTTCTGACTGAAATTCTTTCATCCCCTCTTCCCTTGGCCGCCTCCTCCCGATTCTGCGGATTTCAGCTGTTTCCTCTGGAACTACCTGTCTTCCCATGGGCACAGAGATGACTTTCTGATGAGCTCACGTTTCCCATCATCCTGCACACAGTAGGTGTTTGATGGTATTTGTTAAATGAACACACGAAGAATTTCCTCTCCGAGTCTTTATTTGTTTATCTATTTATTTATTTATTTATTTATTTTTAAATGTATTTTATTGATTTTTTACAGAGAGGAAGGGAGAAGGATAGTTAGAAACATTGATGATGAGAGAATCGATCAGCTGCCTCCTGCACGCCCCCCACTGGAGATGTGCCCGCAACCAAGGTCCATGCCCTTGACCGGAATCCAACCTGGAACCGTTCAGTCCACAGACCGACGCTCTATCCACTGAGCCACACCGGTTTCGGGCCTCTCCACGTCTTTAAGTCAGTTCTCCCCAGGCCTGGACTGAAATCTCTCTGGTCTGTAGCAGAAGAGAAGTTCTTCCTGCTGCCCAAGGCTAATCCAGCCACCGGACCGACTTCCTCAGACTCCTCCCACAAAAGCCTTTTCCTTTCCTCCTTGGATTTCTTCGAATCCTCCCTGCCTTCATTCAGTGCAGTTTTAGCATAGAAAATACAGGCATAAAAGATAAGTATAATACACTGCAGTAAGAAATAAGTAGGCTCATTCCAAGCTTCCGAAAGCAAACCAAAACAAAGTAAACGCCCTATCGCGTGTTTTCTTGCTGTTCCTGTAGTGCTCAGGTTGGTGCCAGCCATGTGACAGGCAGTGGTTCTCAACCTTCCTAACGCCGTGACCCTTTAAGACAGCTGTGGTGGCGACCCCCAACCATAACATTATTTTCATTGCTACTTCATCACTGTCATTTTGCAACTGTTATGAATCGTAATGTACATAACTGTGTTTTCTGATGGACTTAGGCAACCCCTGTGAAAGGGTTGTTCCATCCCCAAAGGGGTCGCGACCCACAGGTTGAAAACCGCTGCTATAGGGCCAAATTAGCATCACCTTGAGCTACTCAGATTGCCCTGTTTACTGATTGAATCCGTTGGAGACATCTGGAAAGAAGCCAGGGAGCAGTGATGAGGTAGGTTCACACGTTAAGAAGAGTGTCCAGCTGAGACCGGTTTGCTCAGTGGATAGAATGTCGGCCTGCAGACTGAAAGGCCCCAGGTTCGATTGCGGTCGGGGGCATGTACCTTGTTTGTGGGCACATCCCCACTGTGGGGCGTGCAGAGGCAGCTGATTAATGTCTCTCTCTCTCTCATCGATGTTTCTGACTTTCTATCTCTCTCCCTTCCTCTTTGTAAAAAATCAATAAAATATATTAAAAAAAAAAAAAAAGAAGAGTGTCCAGTGGAGCGGAAGGACCCCGCTACCCAAACCCTATGGCATTCCATGTGCGTGTGGAAAACAGATGGAAGTAAGCACAGAAGCAGGGGGCTCCCGAGTCATGGTAGGCAAAGATAAGCATTTGTGTCCTGACCCGAGGCAGGACGGGAGGGAGGTCCACATGAATGTTAGTTGTCCCTCTGTTCACCAACCTCCCCCCGACAGACACATAGTAGGACCACAGGCGATGGCAGGCACAGAAGCTCAGCAGCTGAAACGGCTGGAGCCCAGCACACTTGTTCTCTGCCCCAGCCTGGCGCCCTCTTTCCAGACCGTCCGTCTGGCGTCTCTGTCTGAGGGATTCTCACCGCATTTCCCGTTCCTCCTCCAGCTGTTTGCCTCTGCAATGCCTTCTGGATCCACGCCCCCACATTTCTAGGTGCCATGGCGGCAGAAAACAATTCTTCTGTGTAACGAAATAGAGGATTTTTTTTTTTTAATGTAGACATTTTCTTGTTGTCTATTTGTCCTATTTATACACCTGGCGTAGGTTTCCAGAGTGTTCGAATTATTTAGGTCATGGGAATGAACTGAAATTGGAATTCAAGTAGAATTTCCAATTTCCAATAATTCAGCGTTTGCCTCCTGTGGACCACCTGTCTAACGCTGCTCTTTCGGAACATATATATTTATCCGGGACGTTATTGACAAATAGTAATGTTTGGATTTTAGAGAAAGCATTACGGTCTCATTTCTGGTAGTGTAAATCTAGGTACAATGCCCACTAATTCAATTTTGCGTGCATGTTTCTTTTTTACAAATATGTACCGAAATACTATAAATAATGGCTTAATGATAAAATATGAAGTCATTTTTATGTTCTTTGCTCTAGAGAGCTAAAACAGTTATTTTAACTTTGATTAAGGCTAGAATGATTTACTTCTCAAAGAGGGGATCCTAATAAGGAGGTAATCAGGGTATTTCCACATTGAAACATTCTATAAAGGTTGTTAAAGTGAAAGACGATTGCCCAATATTTTCTCTGTGAAAAAATCATCCAAGTATATCATGTTTGTTTTTTATTAGCGAGACCTCAGTTATTTCCCTGGAAGTCTGTGAATTTCAGAAACAGTGCTTAGTGATTTAAAACACGGAGCGTTAATTGCATGTTAAATATATGTTCCCAGGACCCTCTGAAAAGGCATGGTCCTAAGACCCATATAACATGTTCCTATTTCCAAGTGCTTGCTTATCTGCTTTTTATCAACCGGAATTTTACAAGGTCCTTCTTTTTTTGTCAGCAATTTAATAATGAGTTGTAAAGAAATCCCGACAAAGCACATTGATTTCTAGCTTACATTCTCATTCTTGTTTTTTTACTAAATTTTTGCTTTCAAATAATTGGGCAGAATTTATTTTTTAAGGGCTTCGTAAGTTCCTTAAATAACACCCCTCTCCCCGAGTCTTTAGTTATGGCTTCCATCTCATTACTTCTATAATTTTAGGTGGGTAGCAAAACATTTAGAGAAATCACTATATGTATTTCAGTCCTGAATCCACTGCTTGCATATCTTCCTGCTTTTTCAATTTTATGTTCAAATTCTTTATACACATCTTATTTGTTGTATGCCAATTGTAAAGTATATGAAAGTGTTTGCTACTGTTTTTCCCTTTTTACAACAAAATAGGTTATTTGATTTTGAGATTTGATTCAAGTTGGGGTTATTTTCTTATAAAAAATGAAAATAAACTATAATAAAGGGAGGTTCAAAGGCCAGAAAGTGCGCTGGCCTTTTATATTCAAAGATTTAACAAATATCGGTTAACATGAAAGATCATTAAAGAAAATACCCTTCTTTCTATTCAATTTCCCATAAAGGTAGGGGGTGAGCAGGGGGATTAGCGGTCTGTGGTTCCCAGAGTTTAACTGCTTCAGAGACTTGACATGCGGCCTAGTCACTTCTCTGACCTGAAATAAATAAATACCTCTCCCCTGGTCTGAACCTCGAGATGTCAAGTTGGTCTTCCCACGCTGGGTTTTTGGGTCCCTTCCTCATTCTTTGACGTGTTCAAAACGCGGAGAACACATACCTGATTCATGGGTCTCCGTCCTTGCAAAACTGTTTTGCACCACAACAAAGCCATCATTCGTCTGTATGCACAAGCTGCGGCCCGCGAGCCACAGGCGGCTCTTTGGCCCCTTGAGGGTGGCTCTTCCACAAAATCCCACAACCTGTTTTCTGGAGGAGCTACAGAAGGTGTGTGCATGGATGTGCAGCTGTGCTGAGTCATGCAGCTAGGAGGTATCGTTATTGCCTTTTCCTTGGAAAAAACGATTTATTCATTCTGTGTGACATGCAGTGGCACCTCCTTAGACCACACGACAGTGGTGCAACATTGATTGAAGTCTGACTTTCTTTTTTTTAAATTTTTAAAAAAATATATTTTATTGATTTGTTACAGAGAGGAAGGAAGAGGGATAGAGAGTTAGAAACATCGTTGGGAGAGAAACATCGATCAGCCGCCTCCTGCACGCCCCCTACTGGGGATGTGCCCCCCACCAAGGTACCTGCCCTTGACCGGAACTGAACCTGGGACCCTTGAGTCCACAGGCCGAGACTCCATCCACTGAGCCAAACCGGTTAGGGCAGAAGTCTGACTTTCTTAAAGACAATTTATTTCTGAGCACTTTTTCACAGGCTTATTTGCTATCTTTTATCTTTTGGAGCTGTCTGCTTATTGATTTTATATATGTGTATATTCATAAATATACATATACACGTACATGTATATATATATATTTCTAGATACATGTCTTTGTCTTATGGATTTTCAAATATTTTATCTTCTTAGTCTGCAAATTCTTTTTTCTTTTTTTTGGTTTGGCACTGCTTTTTATGTGTTTTTGTTTTTGTTTTAAATCTCTGTGCCTGATTTATAGTAATATTTGCCTTTTTTTTGAGACAATTTTTTAGAGTACTTTCAGGTTGACAGCAAATTCGTCAGGAAAACAGAGAGGTGGACTTCAGAATCTCTGCCCTCTGTGCCGGCACAGCCTCCTCTGTTCACATGTGCATTGTTTCTATCAACAAGGATCCTGCATGATACCTTCCCCCCGACCCAGAGTTTACCGCGGTTCCTTCCTGGTGTTCTCGGCGCTTCCAGAATCTCTGGGTTGCTGTGGGATATTAATTTGTAGGAATTCTCAATCATTATTATTTCAAGTATTTGCCCTGCTCCTTTCTCTTTCTCTTCTCTCTCTCTCTTTTAAAAAAATATATTTTATTGATTTTTTTTTTTTACAGAGAGAAAGGGAGAGGGATAGAGAGCTAGAAACATCAATCAGCTGCCTCCTGCACTCCCCACACTGGGGATGTGCCCACAAC
The DNA here is from genome assembly GCA_004026805.1 of Lasiurus borealis. Classification (NCBI taxonomy): domain Eukaryota; kingdom Metazoa; phylum Chordata; class Mammalia; order Chiroptera; family Vespertilionidae; genus Lasiurus; species Lasiurus borealis. Next base: position 7,944 of record PVJN01009423.1, read on the forward strand.
CAAGGTCCATGCCCTTGACCGGAATCGAATCTGGAACCTTTCAGTCCACAGGCCGACGGTCTATCCACTGAGCCACACCGGTTTTGGCATTTCTTCTGTTCTGATATGTCCCTTACACAGGTGCGATGCCCTCTGCGGTGTCCCGCACTCAGCCTTTGAGCCTGAGGCTATTTTTCTGTTTGTGTTTTTGAGGATTCTCGTGCCGTGTCCTCTCGTGCACGGAGTCTTTCCTCAGCTGCGTCCAATCTACTGCTGAGCCCCGACGTCGCTCTTCATCCTGTTAGCAGTGTTTCACCTCGGGCCTGTCTCTGTTATTCTTTCTAAGCCTGTCTGTCTTTCCGCTTACATCCCCCCTTTGTCCTGCAGTTTGGTCAGCTTGACCATGAGAGCCCTCAGCACAATCGTGGGAGCCTCTTTCACGTCCCGCGTGGTTCAGGGCTCCCGTTCAGGGTTCGGGTTCTGGAGGAGGCTGCACACACATGAGGAAAGAGACTAGAAAAGCATTAATTTGGCCATACTGGGGGGCCAAGCAGAGCCTTCCTCTAGTGGAAAGACTTCCCTTGCTCTGGCCTTTTTCTCCCTTTTATTAAGACTCTGGGACACACCCGTGACCTTTAGGCGGGAAATTCCAAGAACAGAAGTTTACAGGAGACAGACAGGTGGAGGCTGCCTCAGCGAACAATGTCTCCACTGAACAGTGAGCGGTTCGCACTGACCTGTCAGAGCAGGGAAGGTGGACCAGCCTGCTGGCCTCCTGTCCCATCTCTCTGTGAGTGAGACCAGGTTTGGTTTCCGCGCACAATGGTCACAGCTGCTTGAAGTTCTGTCTGATAACTCCACCGTCCGTGCCTGGTTTGGTTCTGGAGTTTGCTGGCTCTGAGAGTGCGTGTTTTGCCTCCCGTGTGCCCTGTCATTGGTTCCTGACAGGTACGTTCTGTCATTGGTTCCTGACAGGCACGAGGCACCAGGTAAAGGAAGGGCTGGGCGAGGCCCTTGGGGTCAGGGGTCCCACAGTCCTGAGGAGCCTCGCTGTCAGTGAGTCTGCGCCTCTGGGCTGTGACCTTCAGCCCTCCCTCCCCCCAGAGCAGGGGGCGGGCTGGGCCGCAGGTGCAGGGGCCCAGCCAGCGGGAACCAGGCCGCCTTCCCCGGCCCCGGCCCGGCCCTGCCTCAGGCCCGCAGGCCGCCCCGGCCAAGCAGCTGCACCTGGGGGCCTGACTGAGGAAAAGCCGGGAAGCTTCGGCACGGCACCCTTCCTGCCTCCTGCCCGCCAGGGAGGCGCCTTCTCCCCCCGTGACCTTCTCCCCTGGGGGTCCCGGGGTCCGTCCCGCTCCCGGGCCGAGTCTCCCAGCGCAGAGGCCGGGCCCGGAGCCTCCCTCCCGGGCTGGGCTGCCTGCTGAGCGCGCTGCGCCTCCAGGAGCGGGGAGTCTCCTCCCGCTGCCGCTTCTGGGGGTGTCTGCTGCTCTCTGCCCGGTAAGCCCCCCGTTTGTCTGCTTCCCCGACTCTCGGCGGGGCCTGCCCTGCGTCCGGCCTGTCCTCCTGTCTGTCTGTCCAGCTGTGCCTCGGGGTTAGGGCCGCTGGTGCCTCCAGCTCCGGGCACGGGGCCAGGGACCCTCCTCCCTCCTGCACAGCCCCCCACCCCCGTGCGGCCTCAGCGCTGGGGCCCCCGTTTGTCCGTTTCCCCCTCCACGGCCACGCAGCCGGTGACGGGTGCAAGAACTCTGGTAGCCCAAGGCCAGGACGGTTCCTTTCATGTTTTCTGGGAGAAACTCAGCACTTGTATGTCTTCTGTCAGCTCTCTGAGCGACGTGGAGCGAATTCTGTTTAACGTACGAGGTTTCGAGCTTTTAGTATTCTGTTTTTATTGATTTATAAATAGATGGCCGATATTTTTCAGCAACGTTAACTGGAAAATATCTTTTTTATTTTTCATTGAGTTGCCTTTGCATTTTGTTAGAAAATCAGTCGTCAGGGTCAGTGTGGGTATATTTTTGGGTTCTCAACTCTGCTAAAATTTTCAGTGGTCACGCTTGCCAACTGCACCTCTCTGTACATGGAAATCTGTTCTGGTGAGTTCTACCATTTTGTCCTTTTTATTTTCTTTTTCGTATTTTTGACAATTCTAGTTTCTTTTTTCCACTTACTATTTTCGAATCGGCGTGTGTAACTCTACCAAAGATTGTGCTTGGATACGGATCGAGAGCACTTCAAATATATAGTCAAGTAGGAGAGAATTATTATCTCAAAATAATGTCTTCTAATTCATGGTGTCTGTTTCTGCTATTTAGTCTTTTTATTTTTCTTTCCTTTCACCTCCTTTGAGTCGATTAAGCATTGATTTATGATTTTACGTTTTTCCACTATTATTTATACCCCGCCAAGGTATTCTAGGGATTTCCCAAGTTTTGTAACACTCCACTCCATTTTATTATGATCTGCCTTTAATGGATATTATTTGCCTCACGTGCTGTGAAAGGACCCCACGTACTTACATTTTTTGTTCCTCATTCTGTGTGCTGTTTTTATTACACACGTGCTTTTCTGTGTTCTCTAAACACTCCGTGCATTGCCCCTAGTTTTGTTTTAGAGGGTGTTATGATTAACTCCACTTGTGGACTTTAATTGTTGTAAGTTTTTGTCTGAGGCTGCTAGGAGTAGGTTATTTTTTAAGGCACTGCTTGGAAGAATCAGACTCGCTGCTCTTAGCCAGACTGGCCTGTGACTCTGGGCTCAGCTGACAGGCGAGGTGGGTGACTGAGGAGTGAAACAGGTGTCCTCTGTGCTGTAGGTGGCCTCAGCCAGGAAGCTGGAGCCTGAATGGAGCCGAAAGCCACCACCCCAAGCAAGGAAAAGGTCTCCCCCAGATTATGCTTTTGGATCAGAGCTGCACCGACCATCCTCCTGGATCCACGCTGCAGATTCTGGACTTTCTGCCTCTACATCACGTAAGCCAACTCCTTATGGTGCATTGCTCTGTCTCTCCATCTTGCCATCTCTCTCTCTCTCTCTCTCTCTCTCTCTCTCTCTCCTTATATAAAATAAAAATACTTTATATAAAATACCTTATATATTGTAGACTGCTATATTACATTAAAGTCACGTATTTACATATATAATATAATCAGGAGCCTTATGGCTAATGCCCATGTCCAGGACGTTTCATTTCTTCATAGAGATTCCAGGTCCTGTCTGGTCCGAGGCGTTAACCTTTCCCGCCAGGGGGCCTTCCAGGAATACATTTTCACTGTGTTCATCTGAGCCTTTACATTCACTGGGGAAGTGTGTGTGAAGCGTATTCCTGGGAGCAGCATTATGATTTGTTGACAAACTTTTTTTTCTTCTTTTCAGCAGTTGGTGGTATCAGCTGTTGTGCTCGCCGGCATGGTTTGGGGTAGGTGCGCTGTGGTTTTATTCGTATTGCTCCATTGGCCGCGTGTTGTTTTCCGTCGGCTGCCTTCAGGTTTTCTGGTTTTGGTGCGATTCGTGTCCTTGTGGAGAGAGGACAGTTGGTTTGATGTTGTGCCGTGTCGCTGAGCTCTTGGGTCTCTGGCTGGTTATTATCAACTTTGGAAAATGCTTGGCAATTTGTTTCTTCAAATATTTCTGCTTCCTGTTCTAGAATTCTGGTGTTGTTTTTGTTTTTTGTTTTTTTGTGGGTTATGCCATTGGATGTTGACTCAAAGCGTTTAAATGCTCTAGTTCTTAATTGTGTTATCATTGCCATTATTATTATTATTATTAATTGATTTTATCTTTCTATATGGGTAACTTCTTTTAACCTATCTTCAGGTTAGGTCTTTGGTTATTTCCCTAGTGAAGTTGTGTGCACTTGGCTTAACCGGATTGATGAGTGTGCTGTCCCGATTAAACCTCTGTCTTAGGTAGTCACTGTTTCCCAGAAGGAGCAGATCAGAAAGATCAGAAGGTTGGAAGGACCTGACCCAGCATTGTTGGCTCTGAGGATGGGGAAAGGGATGCCTTGATTTCGAAGGCCCTTGCTGCTGTGTGTGAACTTTGCTGGTTTGTGTCTTTCAATTTTATTGACATTGTCCAATTTATTGGCATAATGTTATTCATTACAGTCACTTTTATATTTTCAACATCAGTAGAGTCTGTATCGATATTGCCTCTCTCGTTACCGGATCAGGGGTCACTGACCTTCACTGACTAATGCTCATTGTCTTAGAAGACCTGGTTTTCCGTATGTTTTATTTACTGGCTGTTTCAGGCCGGAGCAAAGCCAATTTATTTTACTCCATCTCGGTAGGAAGCAAGGTAGGACAGCCAATATAAATGGAATGCGGGGGATTTCAGGACATGCACAGTGAAATAACTTAGTCGTTAGAAAGAAATAAAATGCAAGAAACAAATCTGGTTTAATATGTGAACGGGTGCCTGTAAATGCATGTGTTAATGAAAGAGTATGCAGATATAAAAAAGTGAAAAACTCAAGATTAGCCTTTTGAGATAGAGAGAAAGAACATGGCCTGCGGAGATATTTAAATCGGTGATTCTTCAAGAAGGAAAGGGAAAGTTTGTCTTGCTCTGTCTTCAACTCCCAACGCCGTGGCAAAGTCTCTTTGGGTTGAGAAGCATTTTGTCTGAAAAATAAAATTGGGTCTGTGATAACTCCTTGCTTTATAGATGAAAAATCTAAGATTAAAATAAAAAAAAAATCCTGTGCTTCATCTTAATAGAACTAATTCTAAAGAATTATGCTATTGAAGTAAATATTTTACTTGATGCTAAAACCCCAGTTTGGTCGATTGTGATTGAACCATATCAATCTACAATTATTTCATTCCTCCAGGTGCCTCTACTCTTACCGTCACTGTGTAGCGCCTTGTTTCCAGGGGTAGAATTGCGTCGTGTTCTCCCTGCATCCAGGCTGTGTGTGAGCTGCGTTGGGTGACATACACTGTCAGAAGTGAGGAACGCTGCTTCTGAGCGTGACTTCCAAGGAGTTTTGCCATCATCTGCTTCCTCTTTCTCTCTCTTCGCCCTTCCTCCCTGATGAGGAGAGTTAAGGCAGACCTACTGGGGGTAGGGGATGATGGAATAGAGACCCCAGCTGAGGTCATTCTAGACAAGCTGTTTGAGACCTGACCTGCCAGCTGACCCCGCGTCATTAGCCAGGCTAGCTAAGACCAGCTGATTCTTATAAGCAGGGCCTAAACCACCTGCAGAACTGTGGGATAAACAAGCAACTGATGTAAGCCATAGAGTCTTAGAATTTTCTTAGACTGTACAGTAGTTACTCACTGATACATCCACCTAGTGGAATGCGAAAATTATAGTTTTGTTCATTTCTCTTGACTAATAAAGACTTTCACATTATCTCCCTCTTCCACATAAGACAGTGAGTATTGCCTGACAGAGGACACATTTCTTTTGCATGAATCATAAGGGGAATTGCCAACGTAGAAAAGATAAAATGTAAAAGGATAGAGAGGATAGAACTGAAGAAAACCTCTACCTGCCATTTATCGAGGGCATTTTATCCACAAGATCTTTCCACACGGGGTTTTTATCTGTATCCTGCCATTTAATCTTCGTAAAATATTGCAGGAGGAATACACAGAGGAAGGCAAAGCAGGTTTTTAGTGGTTCATGTGGAAATCAATAACAATCTCTCTATAAAAAAGGCTGATATGCGAAGTGTCCTTCTGGATAATGCTGTTAGGTAGCAACACCTGGCTTCCTGCCCCTCGTGAGGAGCCTCCTTACAGTTTCTTCAGCGCAGGAAGATGGTTGGCTTTATAGCCAGGTGGAAACATTTTACACTTGAACCAAATGTCTGTGAAGCATTTTCCCGTGCCTCATCTCATTTGATCCTCACAGAAGTCCTGGAGTAGGCCGATAGGAGACTCCATGGAATCCTACTTTCTTTCCATTAGGTGGGAAAGGAAGATTTAGAAAGCTTAGAAACTTGACCCAGCTAAAAAGAATTAGTAAGAAATGGTGGACCTTGAAAATGACTCCAGGTTTTCTCACTGCTGCAGTTAAATGTTTTACCCTTTTGCTCGCCCTGCGTGATCTACAATAATAATCCACTTCATGTTGCTGTTTACTGCTGTGTTGCTGACAGTTGCCTGAAAGAGAAGTTGGGTTGCCTCACTGGGCTGGAAAAAGTTTGGCGAAATTAGGAAGCAGGTCTAATGAAGCAAGTTCATTCTATACCTATAAAGGGCTACCTTGACTCCACGCATGCACAATACATATATAAAGCTCTGGCTGGTGCCAATCGCACCCGTGTGTCGATCTGTCATTGTCGATCGTGAATTTCATTGACACTTTTATTATACAGAAAGGACAAATAGCGATATGAAAATACTTCTTCTAATTAATTTCCTTTCAATGTGCATGGATCTGTGCACTGGGCCGCTAGTAAGTAATAAATACTAATACAAGAATAAACTCCTGTTTCACATACTCACAGCTGTAAGCCTGCTTTTGCTTAGCTCTGTATAATTATATACTTTTGCATATGATGATTCTGAAATTAGTAACCCGGACCCCACGTCTGCGTTCCCATAATCCATCAGTGGTGAGGCCCGAGGCCTCGAGGTCTGCTAGGCCACTCCCGGGCCTCTCTCACCGGAGACAGGAGCTCGGCACAGACTCAGATGTGCTTCGGCAGACACCTCGTCTCTACGAAGCTCATCTGGTAAAATGATCGCTGTGCTTTGACACTTATGATTACTCTGTTTCCAATAGCGATATTAAGATATTTATCAACCCCCTGGAGCTTCCTTCCATGTTTATCAACACCCCCAGAGCTTCTGGAAATAAGGACCATGCTTGCTTAACCGCTGACTGATGCAGCAGAACTGGGGAGTCCAACTGAGGGTGCAGTTGACCGTTATCTCCCTCTAGAGCACTGGTTCTCAACCTTCCTAATGCCGGGACCCTTTAAGACAGCTCCTCATGTTGTGGTGACCCCCAACCATAACATTATTTTCGTTGCTACTTCCTAACAGTAATTTTGCTACTGCTGTGCATCATAATGTAAATATCTGTGTTTTCTTATGGTCTTAGGCGACCCCTATGATGGGGTCGTTGGACCCTCAAAGGGGTCGTGACCCACAGGTTGAGAACCACTGCTCTGGAATGTGTCTGCACTGGAACACATGTGTCTGTGAGAGGGCGGATATAACGTGTGGGAGTGGAGGCAAGGGGGTGTTTTCCAGATCCAGGTGTGGAAGATGGACTGGCCTGTGCTTTGAGGAGAACAGCTACATCTGAGCATCCTCCCCTGGGCCCCAAATGCAAGCACTGGTACCTCAACAAAGGGGTGAGTCATCCAGAGGAGAGCTGGGCAGACTCCTGGGGAAAGGCCTCTGCTTTCTGGTTCCTGGTATTTAGGGACCCCTCCCCCCCCACCTGGTATAATGCTGGCTTCCAGGTCAGGATCAGAGCCACTCACGCTACAAGGACACGGCAGAGCTTGCATCTGGTGGGCATTCTTGCTCGCGTGTAAGGTGTCACCGAGGCACAGGCAGCGCTGCTCTGTGAGACCCAGCCACCTGCTCCCCGAATGTGGAGAGGCTGCCCCTGCTGAAAGAGCTCGGCCTCCTTCTGTCAGCTCACCTCCTACGGCCCTAATTTTCTCAGGAGCCGCGTTTTCCGCTAAGACGCGCCGGCAGGTGAGAAAATAATGTCTTCCTCGGAAGGCAGAGAGGGAGCCGCCCGCTGGGGTCTCGGCTGTGGAAGTAATGGATCTGAGGGACGCTGTTGCCACTTTCAGGTCAGCAGGGCGAGCTGCCCATTAGGAGGAAAAAAACACATGATTGAGATCCAGAGCTGAAAGGCGTTCACGGGGGGAACCGGGAGTGAGTGTCCGCGTCGCGCCCGCTGCTCCCAGCTCGGTGCACTTTGACCTTGACTAGGAGCTTGGCGCCTTGGCATTGGACCCTTTTAGTTCAGCAAGGTGTTACAGGCGGAGGGCCACCCCTCACCAGGAGCCGGCAGGACCGTGTCTCTTTACCACCAGCTGTGATTAGACCTGGGAAATGACCCCAGGCATGAAGTTACGGCCTCTTGTCTGTGCACAGTGCACAGGGCAGTGCACAAGCTGAACGCACATGCCGAGAGGGAAAGTCAGAATTGCCATCCTCTAAGGCAGTGGTTTTCAACCTTCCGAATGCCACGACCCTTTAAGACAGCTCCTCATGTTGTGATGACCCCCACCCATAAAATTATTTTCTTTGCTACTTCCTAACAGTAATTTTGCTACTGTTGTGAATTGTAATGTAAATATCTGTGTTTTCTGATGGTCTTAGGCAACCCCTGTGATGGGGTCGATGGACCCCCAAAGAGGTCACGACCCACAGGTTGAGAACCGCTGCTCTAAGGCAAGCCGCGGTGGCCCTCTTTCTTTGTCAAAAAGCATGAAAGCGATCAGTGGGGATTTATTGTCTTTGGCCTTGAAAGGAGACGTTGAAGAAGAAATAGTCTTTTTCTTGCTTCCACATGCTTTTATGTCTGTGTGTGTGGACATGGAATGGCAGCCGTCACCGGGGTGCCTGGCAGACAGTTAGAGCCATGCTCAGGAAGGCAGGGGGCGGGGCGGGGTCACTGTCTCGGTGGGTGATCCAATCAGATTGTCGGTTGAATCAGCGAAACCTGGAGCTCCCCTCCTGTCCCGTGCTTATTATTGGAGAGAACACATCTCCTGTGCGAAGTATTTCGAATGGGCAGGTCCCTTACTTGCAGCCGAATGCTTTGTATCTGACCTGCATCGATTCGTGCATCGGGTCTTTTCACGAAACCTGTGACATAAGCAAAGCAAATAGGGATAGCTTCCTCTTAAAGACATGTACCCTTCAGTTCAGAAAAGTGAAAGGAAATGCTTAGTCATTAACAGACCTATTACAATTCTCCTAATGCGTCCTAGAACTTGAATATCATACCAGGCCACATTGCCTTTCTAAACACCCACACCCGGGAGGCACTGAGTGCTAATAAACACAGGTTTACTGCCGAGACCGGTGTGGTTCAGTGGATAGAGCGTCGGCTTGTGGACTGAAAGGTCCCAGGTTCCATTCCAGTCGGGGGCATGTACCTTGCTTGCGGGCACATCTCCACTGTAGGGAGTGCAGGAGGCGGCTGATGGATGTCTCTCTCTCATCGATGTTTCTGACTTTCTATCTCTCTCCCTTCCTCTCTGTAAAAAGTCAATAATATATATTTAAAAACCAAACAAACAAAAAAAACATGTTTATGGCTCACAGAGTCTCTGCAGGAAAACGTCTCAGACAGGGAGGCCCAGTCTCTAAGGCAGTGGTTCTCCACCTTCCTAATGCTGGGACCCTTTAATACAACTCCTCATGTGGTGGTGACCCCCAACCATATTTCATAACTGTAATTTTGCTGTTGTTATGAATTATAATGTAAATACCTGTGTTTTCTGATGGTCTTAGGCGACCCCTGTGAAAGTGTCGTTCAACCCCCAAAGGGGTGGAGACCCACAGGTTAAGAACCATTGCTCTAAGGAGATGGCCAGATGGAAGATGGAGGAAACGCCACGTGTACGTTCCTTCTCTCAGCTGCTCACTCATTCATTTTTCCCCTCTGTTCAAAACACTGCTGCTGAGTGTTTTCTGAGTGTCCTGAGCTACACCAGCAGCTGGTGTTGTATGGGTGAATTATAGACAGCCCCGCGTGAAAGAATCTTACAATACTGTATATAAAACTTAGAGGTGTTAGAAATAGGTGGAATAAAATGTTTCTGGCTCTGTGGATCTGATCCCTGAGGAGACTTCTCCCTGACCCAGGAAAAGGCAGATATTTACATCACGATGCATAACAGTAGCAACATTTCATGGTTGGGGGTCACCATCACATGAGGAGTTGTATGCAAGGGTCGAGGCCTTAGGAAGGTTGAGAACCACTGCCCTAACCGCAAATGCCACCGGCAGTGTGACGGCCACATAAGGGCCTCGCACTCGGTAGGTGGCCTTGCAGTTAAGGGACCCAGAGGGGGGTGGTTGCAGGCAGTGAGCAAACCAGCCCAGCTGCCCGGGGGATGGGAGGCGGAGGGTGGGTGACAGGTTCTCACATGGCAGTCCCGTCCCGGTCGCTTGACTGATGGCCTCTGAGGCAGCTTCAGGAATGGCTCCAGGTCAGGGGTCGGGGAGGCTGGCAGGGTGGCGCACCCAGCAGAGCCGTGTGGAGAGACTTGGGGTCAGTGGTGGGTGGCGTCTCTGAAAGAGCGCTTCGAGTCAGATGCCGGAATCCTGGCTTCAGGGAAGTCGAGGTTTACAGGCACCGCGGCCTGGCTCTGTGGACCGGGGCGACTTCTCCCACCTCTTCGTCCTTCCATCGGAACGCGGGGACTTCACGGGGTCGTGTTCACGGGGTTGTTTAAAACAGGGCCTGACATGTCATCAATTCTAATCAGATGTTTATTTCTGTAATCCTCCGGGGCCGTGATGTAGTCAGGTTGCTGGGAGAAAGAATGAGCACGAGCGAAATAAAAAACGATGATTTGTGCTTTTCTAGGAGGTGAGCCGACGCAGGTACGAAGCGTTGGTTGGGGTAAAAGGTCAAGGACCTCGTGTTGAATGGGCCAGAGGAAATTGACGAATGTCCCCCAATGGACGCCGAGCCCCCAAATCTCATGTAGCTGGATCATTTCATCTATGGGTCTGTAATGTCAACAAACCTCCTGCTTTTAATAGAGGCTCCGTGTCTAGATCCCTTCAGCGTTTTACACATAAAGCTGTCCCACTTCTCCTCATTCGGAAAATTGAACATTTTCTTTCAGGTGGCATTTCTGAGATCAATAACCTTGGTTCAAAAATTGACTTTAGATATTTCAGAAAAGGACACAGAGTCCTGAAAATACTGTAAACTTTTAGTTCATTGTTGAAATATTGTGTATAATATTGCTTCTCTAGTCTCTTGCTATTATTAATAGTGAAAAGAAAGTAGTGACACTTGGTTAAAGCTATTGAGGCTTATTCTGTGCCTGGCATTGTTTTCGGTTTTAAGTGTTGTGCACAGAAGAATTCATTTAATTCTTAATCGCAGGAGCCTGTGTTTTTATTAGCGTATTTTATAGTGAGGAAGCTGAGGCATCGTTAAGCAGATTGTTCAAGGTCACACTACTAGTAAGTGGCTACAGTCGACACAGAGAGCTAAACTCTGGGAAAAGCATCCTTCACCAGCAGCTAAGGAGGACAAGAAGTAAGAGCATGTCCAGGGAACCAATTATGTTCCCCAAAGTATAACCCATTCTTGCTGCATAGACCTTGGCCATTTGTGGCCGGATTTCTTTAGGATCCATCCAGATACTGAGGGAGGGGGTCCTTCTGCCCAGCCTCCCCCACATTCACTCCCGAAGCTCCCGTGCCCTGTTTGCTGACCTGGAACCTGGGTGTCAGAAGTTCTTGCTGATCTTCACCGATGCAGATCTTATAGATTCCCAGACTCGTAAAGGGGCTTTATTTTCTGCCTTGATAGATTTATGGACTTATTTATTGTAAATTACTCACTAGAGAGAGACATTTCATTGTAAAACACCTCGTGGTATTGATTCCGTAAAATGAGGGTGTCATCATTGAACAAATCTTCCCTAACACCCGGGCTGTGAAAGCTAATTGACCGTGTCTCCTCCAGGTGAGCTGTGCATTTCATGGGCTGACGAGGGAAGCTTTTATCTGGAATTTCTGCCCCAGACACACAGCATCTTGGGATGATGCTCCTACTCAAGTCCTCATGACCGTTGCCCCATTTTTTTTTTTTTAGATACAAGGAAAGTTACCCAGAAATGCTTTCACATGTACGTTCTATATTTAATTTGGCTAATTAGCTAAACAACTAGGTATCTGAATTTGAAGGAAGACGTGCCAACATTTTACTTATAGCGTTTTCTGTGGGACATCTTAGGTTTTCTTTCGATGTTCTTAGCTTTTCTCAGTTATCCTGTATTCTCTGATTTGACTGATGGCTTAGAAGAGAGTGTGGTGTGCTCCTTTTTCTTGATTCCTTCTTCAGACAACGATTCCTCAACTCACCTTCTTAAAATAAAGCAACAGCACCTCCTCATTGGGCTAATGCTCTGCTCTCTGTAAAATGTCAACTTTGGCATTTGACTCTCATCTCTGGACGAGTTGATCACCACATGAGTGATTCACCCAAATCTCTGACCTCCCCCCTTCTTGGTGTGTTGACCTCTACGTCATCCGCAGTACCAAGGTCACCTGCTGACCACTGTCAACTCCCCAAACCGCCCTGCTACTCCAGGTAATTGAGAAAGCATGAGATTTTCTGGTAAAACATCCTCGTTATTCCTGCTTACGAGCTCAACCGCCCCACTGAGACTTCCCTTAACTCCTGGGCTCTCTCTTCTTTCTACCAATCTAGTCCCCTCCTTTTATTTTTATTCACATTTGACCTAGGCTCCATTGTCTATCGTTTCATTGACAGTATTGCTTTTTGTCTTATCTATTTGTCAAAACCTCAGCCCTGAGTGAGCAAAACTATTCACCTACTCTATTATCTGGAAGCTGACCAGTGCTCAAGAAAGTTAAGCATTGGTATAGATTGGTAACACTCTTCATCCGTGATGACCCATCTCCCACATGTTCACAGAAAGAATGACATAGTCTACTCAGATGAGATTAGACTTTATCAATCACTATGACAGCGATTATCTTCCCTGGGGTACGGTGGGTTTGCTTTTTGGGTGAACAAGTAAAAAACTTAATCATAGCCCTCCTTGATAAGACAGTGATCTAGAATGGGGGCACCTACCCTCACCCTCACTTATGGGTGAGGCCACACACTTCCTGTTTACAATCACAAGAAATGGGGAACTTCCCACAGTCACCTGGGCTACATGGAAACACGGCACTCGGGAAGCCAGAGAGACTAAGGTTGAAAATAAGAATGGTGTAGGAGTAACAACATTTTATGGAAAAAAAAAATGGATTTTCTGAGGGTGCATTAGGGGGCGATGTGAGTCATCTCTGAGGAGTTATTCTTTGAAAGAGAAATCTGTAAATGTTTCCATTCCAGTGAGGTGCCTCATTTCTAGAAGAGGGCTCCTCAACGTGGCGGAAGGGTGTGCTGAGCAGTGGAAACGAAAGGAATTTCATTTGCTCACTATCGGTTGCTGCAGTCTTCATTTGCTAAAAAAAATTAAAAAAAATAACTTTGCTGCTTATGTCAGAAGAAAAATTAACTTCCTGAAGTCATGAAATTGTGTAAACAGAGGAGGATATTTAACTTTTGGATACAGTTCCTATGGTAGGAACTGTTAGAACTGAAAAACAGAAGAGGATGTTTGAAGAATATATATCATGCCGTGTCATGCCATTTTGTTTAAAAGTAATTCGGTAACATGGGAGGGAAAGGAAGGTTCTCGGCATTGTGGATATTCCTGTTCATACAGGCAGGACCGCAGTGACGATCGAGTCTCTGCTGCTCCATTAGGACAGAGGTCCCTTAACCTGACTTAAGGAACCTGCCCGAGGATCGCCTTTAAAAAGCACCTTAACATGCTATGTCTTCCTGCAAACCGCTGACACAGACACAGGGTGCGGTCCTTGCTTGGACTCTTCACTGCCCAGGGTGGAAGGGGTCTGTGTGCTGGGGACCGGCCTCCTGTGCCTGGTTTGAGTCAATAAGGACTTTCCCGTGGACCCGAGGGCTCTGGGTCGCTGCTGCCTCTCACTGATGCTGCCGGTCCGCCCGCCCCCCACCCCCTGAACTTCAGGATGGATGAGGAGAACCCCTTCCCGGGAGGAAGTGACCTTCTGCCAAAGGGTCTCTCCGGAAGATTGACGAATGGAATTTGATGAAATCGCCTGAAATGGTTACAGAAATGTCACGTGGTTTCCTTAGGATGCTCAGCTCACCCCGGGCAGAGGACTGTCCCCCACAAACACGGCTCCCCCTCTGCAGTCCTCCAGGGGGCTCTCCAAGGACTCGGAGTAATGGAGGATGGGGTCCCCAATTAAGAACCAACCATAAAGTGCAGAGTGTCTATGGGGATGTTGGGGTTTGGGGGGGGTGAGGGAATGTCTGCTCCTCTCCATAGGAAAATGGAGCTGGGGTGAGTTGGGGTTCGGTTCATGCATGATGGGCAGGATGGTCTGCGGAGAAGAACCTGCTCCTGGCTTTCCCCTCGAAGCCCGAGGAGGGGCTGGTGGTGCTGAGGGGGGGAGGTCCCCGGAATGGCCCCTACCTCAGATTACCTCCCTGCCTGCCCCCAAGAAGGAGCAGCGGATGCTCCTGAGGGCCAGGCTCTGGGGGTTACCGGCTCATAGGGGGGAATGGGCGGGGAAGATGCTGCAGAGGGTTGGGGGGAGCATCAGAGAGAGCCGCGTTCCCACAGGCCCGGAGGTCCAGCCAGGCTGGGAAAGTGGGGGATCTGGTGTCTCAAGGCGTGAGGGGCCCTCGAGCCGTATCAGGCCAGGGAACAAGTCCGTGGTCTCTGGAGCCCGGAGGCCGGGCCTGGGGTCCCGGGGCTGCCAGGTCCCCGTTGTGCTGGGAGGTGTCTGGGTGCTCCTGGGGGCCGGGGCCAGGGACCTGAGGCCCCTGTGCTCTGATGGGGTAACAGGTGTTGGTTACTCTCAGACGTGAGGGAGCTCTTCCTTCGCGGGGGTGGGGGGTGCAAACGTCAGGGCAGCGGGTCCCTGTGCAGGTCAGACCACTGCTCTGGCTCCCGCTCTGGTCAGGGAGGCGGCCTGCAGAGCTCAGTGCACCCCGGGGGGCCCTGAAGGAGAGAGCCGTGAGCCCAGCCCCCTCCCCTGCGGGGCATCGAGGCCACCGGCCAGGGCCACTGCGGGCCCTTTAGGAAGGGACACCGTGTGTCTCCCTGCTCAGATGACGAACCTGGAATCCGAGGTGGGTCAGAAGCCACCGCTGCGGGGGGCTCCCCACGGGCTGGCTGGCGCTGCCCCCCAGCACTGTGTGCGGCCCCCCAGATACTGGCTCTCTGGAACTTGGGTTCCTCTCATAATACTCACAGGCACCGCCGACGTGTGAGCTGTGCGGTCACAGAGAGCTCACTCTGAGAATGCGGGTCATTAGCAGCTCGGTCTTTGTTCTCAGCACGAGGCTGGTGAGCCAGATGAGTGACCCATTGTGTACCAGCTAGAGCAGCGGTTCTCCACCTGTGGGTCCTGACCCCTTTGGGGGTCGCCTAAGACCATCAGAAAATGCAGATATTTACATCACAATGCATCACAGTAGCAAAATTTCATGGTTGTGGGTCACCACCACATGAGGAACCGTATACAAGGGTCGCGGCCTTAGGAAGGTGGAGAACCACTGAGCTAGAGGGTGTGTGTGCTTGGGTTTTGTTACCTCTTTTTAGTAAAATGTTTCCACCAACCGTGCAGGGATTTAGACTGAATTCAGAAAGATCAGCTCAGACAGGGCAGGCAGGACGAGTCCACGCTGGCAGCAGAGGAGCCGGGTCTCATGTGCACTTGGCCTGGGATGGAGGGGTCTGGCCGTTACCCTGAGACCACCGCCAGCACCTGTTCGGGAAAGGAGCAGGAAGACGTACTGGGAATCGGTCTTTAGGTGCCACTTGCCATTCCTTTTCGAGCTTTGCTTTATCTGCTTTGGGCACATTACTCTTTCTTTTCTATTGACGTAGGTTGTAGTTTTGTTGTTCATCATAAGCATTTTTATTTCTTTAAAATATATATTTTGATTTTTTTTTTTACAGAGAGGAATAGAGAGGGATAGAGAGAGAGAAACGTCAATGAGAGAGAAACATCTATCGGCTGCCTCCTGCATACCCTCTACTGGGGATGTACCCACAACCAAGGTACATGCCCTTGACTGGAATTGAACCTGGGACCCTTCTGTCTGCAGGCCGATGCTTTATCCACTGAGCCACACTGGTTGGGGCATAAGCATTTTTCTTTGTAGAAAACCATACTTCAGGGGAATGGCTTCTTTCAGTTGGCCACTATTCTTCAAAATTAAGGCCATTGGAAGACTTTTAATCATAAGTTAGAAAGCTATGAATAATGCTAAGTAATGGATGTCTTAGCACTTATCTCTTTATGCAATTATCCTGAACCTTGAATTGGAATTAAACGTAAAATATATTTTTGTCATTTTAGTTCTTGCATGAAAGATAATTCATTGTAAATGAAATCGTTAGAATACTATATTCCTATAAGTACACTTTATAAATTATGCATATCACGTACACAGACACAGTGCAAGCATGTTAGTATGTATATTATTTTGCATTCCAAAAATACACTTTGATTCCACTTCTTATTATTTTAGCTTACAGCAGGATTTTGGAGCAGTTGTAATTCCTTCTAATACCAAATCCATTAATATAAAACCATTGCCATTAGACCTTCCACATTAGTCTTCGCACATTATAAAACTAAAAGCTACTTCAAGGAGAGTGGAGGTTTTGTGCTCAGATGTCTAATTACCGTGATGTATTTCTGGTATAAAATATTCTTAGACATCCAATTCACTAATTTTGGGCTCCACAGGAAAAATACAAATCTTTCAGAATATTTGATATTTGATTTACTCCTTTTCCCTAAAAGCAAGGAACAAAAAAAATGGACTGCAATTGCCTTTGTTTCTAAAAAATGTACAATGTACACACATATACATCTCCTCGTCTAATGAGAGGCTGATATGCGAATTGTCTTCTCGGGTGTTTGACTGGGAGATTGACCGCTCACTATGAGGTGTGCTGACCTCCAGGGTGCGGCGTGGAATGAAGGAAGGCAGTGGGTGGCAGGTGGCAGGCATCACCGGCAAAAAGAAGGCTCTGATCAGCCCTGACCACCGGCCAGGCCTAGAGACCCTACCCATGTGTGCATTTTGTGCACCGGGCCTCCAGTTTACAGACAGTTCTATCTATTCCGATAAAAAAGTCAGTCATTAGAAGGATCATAAAAGGGAATGCTAACTTAGATTACATAAAAATTTGTGCTAAGCATGTTAGGTTTGTTTTGGAATTAAGTTTGTGATTCTGTTTGCAGCCTAAGGTGGCAAATTCCTGTACAGTTCCCAAAGACGACGGAATTTCGGTTGAAGTTAAATGAATGCGCCCCTGGAAATACCAGAGGCTTCATTGAAAATCTATAATAATAAAACCATGATATGCTAATTAGACCGGACGTCCTTCCAGACCACCTTCCCTGCCAGGGAAGCCCGGGTCCTGGGTGCCTGCAGCGGGGGAAGGAAGGCCTATGCTGGCATGAAGTTTGTGCACCGGGCCTCTAGTTTTATAACAATTCATTTGCCTGGCATAAAAAGCATTGTATTTGAATAAAAAAGAACAATGTTCTTCTTAAGTGTAGAGTCATTTATAGGTATTTTTAGATTATTCCTTATAATAATATACACTTTGAATAACAGAGTTTTTAATCACACTACTGTAGACTGTTACTAAATATAACTCTAAAATGTAGAGCATTCTAGGGTGCAAATACTATTAACTGGAGCCTTATGGATAAAGTTGTTAAAATAATTAAGAGAAAATTGTCTCCCTCTACAATGTAGTCCCTTCTATTGAAAATGTGGTTAGGACTTAGAATTTTTCAATAATGGTAATTATGGGCAGACCAATTATAAGCTTTTCAATAACATTAATTACAGGCAGACCAGTTATAAGCGGAGGCCAGACATTTATTTTACATAATATGTCCTTATTGATGCAGAAAAGCATTTCCAGCGACGGGAGAGGTTGTACTTGAACAGCTAATCACTAGCCTTGGCTTTTATTATTACATTATGTGTCCTCCAGGTCATTTAAGAAACATCAATAGTGATAATAATACATTTTTTATTCTTCTCTTTGGAAGACACTTTTATTCAAACATTAAAACTAGAAAATGTTCATAAGCCTTGAATCATCAAAGTCCAAAGATTTATAGTAAGTTGAGGCTGAATATCCTAATCAAATTTGATGGACTAAGTACTTTATTAATTAATTTATTAGTATGTGTTAAAATTGATTAGTTTCTACAACAAATGGCTGCTATGATGTCACAGATTAGGCTAATTCATCAGAATCAAGCACACCTGTGACTGAGTGGCATTCTGCTATATTTTTGTTTTAAATAAAATATAAATCTTACATTTTAAACAAATTATCGGCCAGTTCCTCAATTTCCCCATCTGAAAAACTGGAGCACACAGAGGGTTGGAGGATTATATTAGTTAAACATATTTCGTTATTCATTTTAGAAAATGGGGCAAATCCACAAATGTATAGAGAAGAAACAGAAGTATTTTCAACACAATTTCATAACTGTATCTTGTTAATGTTCTAATCCCATATAATAAAGAGGTAATATGCAAATTGACCATCACTCCAACACACAAGATAGCTGCCTCCATGTGGCCAAAAATGGCCACCCCCATGTGGGCACAAGATGGCCACCACAAGATGGCCAGCAGGGGAGGACAGTTGTGGCAATCAGGCCATCAGGAAAGGGAACTTGTGAGCAATCAGACCTATAGGGGAGGGCAGTTGTGGGTGGACCAGGCCTGCAGGGGAGGACAGTTGGGAGGGACCAAGTCTGCTGGGGAAGGCAGTTGGGGGGGAATCAGGCCTCCAGGGGAGGGCAGTTGGGAGTGACCAGGCCTGCAGGGGAAGGCAGTTGAGGGTGGAACATCCCTGCAGGGGAGGACAGTTGGGAGGGACCAGGTTTGCAGGGGAGGGAAGTTGGAGGCAGACCAGGCCTAAAGGGGAGAGCAGTTGGGGGTGGACCAGCCCTGCAGGGAAGGGCAGTTGGGGGGGAACCAGGCCTGCAGGGGTGAGTAGGTGCTCCCATTCTAGATCACTTCTTTATCAGGGAGGACTATGATTAAGTCTTTCACTTGTTTACCCACATCAATGATGAGAGAGAATCATTGACTGGCTGCCTCCTGCACGCCCCCTACTGGGGATGGAGCCCCAGTAGGAATCAAACCCTGACCTCCTGGTTCATAGTTGGACATTCAACTGAGCCAGGCTGACGGAACGAGGATTCTTTATCTCCTGCCTCCCTCCGTCCGCAGAGGACCTGAGAGGGCGAAGAAGACCGATTTCCCACCACGGGCCGGGCAGAGGCCACCCTGCAGGGGCAGGGAGGGGAGGGAGGGCCCTTTCCCAAGCGTGCAGCCCCCTCCCTGCCGGCCAGGCGACGGCCAGTCTTGTGATGATTTCCGCCAGGGCTTCCCTTTTCCTGGGGATGACGGTGCTCTCCACACACCTCTGGTCCCCAAACTCACAGCCTGTGTGGTCTGTCCTTAACCTCGTGGGCCATCGGTGGCTCCCATGCTCCAGTATCCCCTCTAGTACCGCCGGCCGGTGTGGCTCGGGGGCTGAGTGGTGACCTAGGAACAGAGTCCCGGGTTCGATTCCCGGTCAGGGCACAGGCCAGGGTTGCAGGTTCCATGCCCAGGGTGGGGTGTGTGCAGGAAGCAGCCGATCCATGATCCTCCCTCATCCTGGATGTTCGAATCTCTCTCTTCCTCTCCCTCGCTTTCTGACATCAATAGAGATGTATTTCAGAGAACACGGAGTACAGGCCGAGATCGAGCCACCGCAGTGCCACGCACTGCCCCCTCTGCTCTCTCTTTTGTGTAACTGCACCAGGAGCTTCAGTCCACAACTCGAGGGCCGAGTCCCAAGCACCTTCTTTGATTTATGACTGAGCACATGGATGCCGGATGCCCTGACGCTCTGCTCTTCCCTCCCTGCAGCGGGCACCTCGCCGGGCCCCAGAATATTCTCCTGTGTGTCACCGAGCCCCTGCGAGTGGGCCCGGCTCCTGCGCCTCCGTGGACCTCTCTCGAGTGGTCTCAGTGCTTCTGCGTGCAGCGTGACACCGAGCTGCATTTCTCACTCGGGGTCACAAAAGGCAAGGCGGTCTCCATGGCAACAGGAAAGCTAGCGTGTGGTCCCTGACAGGTGCCCGCGTGTGCGACAGCAGGGACAGGCACCTTTGTTAAGTGACGCTATGTTAAGACGCGGGCCTTTGGGTCACGTTCACGGCGAGATCCGCGATGGGGGGGGGGGGGGGGAATGGCACCTTTCCAGAAAGAGGGCTCGCCCGTCAAACGGCGGCTGGAGGTCCGCAGCCGGTGGTGGTGACGCCTGGGTCCGGGCTGGGGGTGGGGGGTGAGAAGGAGCAGGCGGCGCGGCCTGGCTATCCTCGTTCTGATCGGCTCATGAAAGCCGCCAGCACAGAGCCCGCACCCCGAGGCTGCTCGGGAAAGCGCTGAAATGGCACCTGGCGGTGATTCTGATTCCTCTCTGCACCCGGGTGTCGGAAACACGCAAAGTGCGTGCCATTCACAAGCTGTGGCCGGCAACATGGCATTGGCGTTTGAGATGCCTCTCTTCTCTCCCCTGGAATGAAGAAAAAAGAGAGAGCGCTCGTTATTTTCCTCAAATCCCCCCCACAGTCCCCCCCAAATCATGGCACAGTGCACGTCACCTAAAATGCACGCGTGGAAGTGCTCTGTTTGGTGGCATGAAGCACTTGCACAGAGAGAGGGGACCATCGCCACCGACCATCCACAGAGCTCCTTCAGTCTGGCAAAACTGAAACTCCTCCTTCCCCCTCCCCTCACCCCTCCCCTCAACCTCCCTCCCCCTCCGCCCCTGGAAACCGCCATTCGGTGGGAAGTTTCTATTGGTTTTCCTCTGCCAGGCGCCTCCAGTAGTCGGCATCATACAGTGCTTGGGCTCTTGTATGTTATCTCACTCACACGATGCCTCTTTGGTCATCTGCCACATGACAGACAGGTAAAATCGAGTCAGAAACTATGAATTCAGAAACTATGCCAACTGCTCAGGGGGCCTTTACCGATGAAGGTGTGCGCTTCATGTGTCATAATTTCCTGCCTGTTTCAGGTGGAATAATATTCCATTACAGGTTTACTGGAGCCCGATGCACCAAATTTCTTCCAGGGGCTCAGCCCTCATAGTTCCGGCTTTGTCCAGAAGGTCATCTGGAAGGTCGTGCAGCTGCCTGGTCTAATTAGCATAAGACGCTTTAATTCCTATAGATCTGTGCCACCCTTTGCTATTCCGTTCTCCTGCCAACGGATCCTTGGAGGACTTCCACTTTTCAGGCAGTTCCTCAGAACGCGGCCGCCTGAGAAGTGGGCGTGCAACCTTTCTGCAAAGCCCTGTGCTGTCCTGTGGCGCGTACACCCGGCGTGGAGCTGCTGGGTCACACGGCAATCCCACTTCCCCTTTCTTTGGAGAGGCAGATTTCCTGGGTCATTTCCATCACCCGTGCACCTGCGTTCCGCTCTCCCCACACCCTCCCTCCTGCCCCCTGGCATTCTCCTCCGTGCGCACCCCCTTTGACCCGCGTCTCAGTATTCCGGGGTAACGCAGGAAAGAAGGGAGGCCTCTGGTTCCAAAGCCCAGGGCTTGGGTCGATCGAAGGCAGGAGGCAGCATTTGGCTCCCCTGAACTTCCGTTTTGATATCCTCCTGTGGAGTCAAAGCCTACTATGCCCATTGTCCCCTCACGTGGTCATTCAACCGCTCGCTGTGAGGTGCGCTGACCACCGGGGGCAGTGCGGGACCTGGAGTGGGACCTCGGGGGGATGGTGCAGCAGGTGAGTGGGTGGCGCCAGGCCAAGGCAAGAGGCCGGTGCTGATGCCAAGCAGATGGCGACCAGTGGTGGTGGTGGGGGCAGGGCTGCTGCCTGGCTCCCAGTGCTGAGGCAGCTGGGTGGGCAGGGGAGGGGAGGGGGAAAGGAGGGGAGGGTAGTCCCCGTTGATCGCCCAACAGGCAGGATGGTCAAGCAGGTGAGGGGGCAGTGCCAGGCCAAGGTGTGGTGCCTGGTGGGGGGCTGCAAGGCTGGGGGCGTGAGCTGGGCCTGATCTCCCCAGGCCACCCCGAGGGAACCCACCCCGTGCACAAATTCACGCCTCAGGCCTCTAGCCTGTAAATAAGGATCACAGCGCATAGTGTGTTGGATACGTTTTGTGTGTGAGGCCTTATATGTACATTGCTTGACACAATCCCTATCCTTTAGCCTTGGATTCAAGTTTATCTAGAATGGTTATTAATTCCCCAACAACACAACGAGCTGATGTCATTCTTTTAAAGCGAATTTCAGAGAAATTAAGCGAGAAGCCAAACACCACGAGGCTAATCGGTGGACAGAAAGGGGAACTCCAGCGTGAGGGCCACATCCTCGGGCCACTCCGTCCCACTGTCCCTGTCTGTTACCTGACATACAGGTGAAGTCAAGTCAGGAACCGCGAATTCAGAAACTACATCAGCTTCTCAGGATGATGGACTGGTGAGGTGTGCACGTCACGGGGTCAGGTGCGGGAGTTCTCGTTCAAGGGAAGAAAAAGTAGCCGAGGAAAGCCGGGAGCCTCTATGGACCGCCCCCTTCAAACATCTGTATGTAGGCCAACCTCAGAGAGGCCCAAGAGGAGAGACTGACCATGTCTTCAGTAACAGAAGCACTTTACGTGAAGAGTCATGTAAAGTGACGCGTTAAGATACCGAATTTAACTTCAGCCCCATCCTCTGTAATAAAGATGTAATATGCAAATGGTCATCATGCCAGGAAGCGTAAGGGCCGAGTGGGTAAAGACCAGATCACGGATCAGCAGGAGGGTGGGGCAGTGAGCTACAAGCAGGCGGCGGAGAGCTATAGGAGGGGGCAGGGCAGCAAGCTATGGGGTGGGGGCAGGAGAACAGAGGGGCAGAGGGAGCTACAGGAGGGTGGCAGCAAGCTACTGGCACGTGGATGCGTGCGCAGGGCCACTAGTCAATAGAGACTCAGATAGATTTTCCCAGAACATTACACAGACAACCTAAGTAAAAAAATGAATACAGTGGTACCTCGAGATACGAGTGCCTAACATATGAGATTTTTGAGATAGGAGCCTTCCAGTGAGTGATTTTTGCTTTGAAATACGAGCAACATTTGAGATAGGAGTCATCGCGCTGATCGGCCGGCTGCACACGACCCACCAGTTTACCTCGACTCGAGCGTCTCCTAGTTTCCCACGCCTCAGGGTTACGGAACGAATTAAACTCGTATCTCGAGGCACCACTGTATAAAACTTCAAGGCTGCCATTTTGTCATCAATTGCGTGATTTCTGCCTTTAACGAAGTGTCAGACTCTGCGGCAGAATTTCTCCCTCAGGGTACTCACACGAACCTAAAATATCTCCCAACACCCAGAGAGTCTTCACTACTGGTAAAGACAACGGCACACTTAGAACCGAACCAGAGTCACCACGTAAGGTAAGTCATCGCTGAAGATGAGTGAGCATTCTCTTCCACGTCAAATGACCGCGAGCTTTATCTCGGTGCCCTCAGGCCGGCGGGTTTTCCACGGAGTCTGGGCATGGCTGTCCACGTGTAATCCTGGGAGGAGGGAGGCGGAGGGCACCACAAGCTTTACAACGTGGATTTTGACATCGGAAGTCGCCCCTGGGTGTACGGGGAACCGCGGGTGTCGTTGGGACTCGGCAGGCTTCGGATCAAAGGCGAAGGCCCCGGCAGCTGCACGGCCTGAGGACCAATTTGCTTGTCTCAATGACCCTGATTGCGGGTAATCTGCTCCGGCCTGTCTGTGTGCCTGTGCGCACAGCCGAGCGCGTGCGGGACTCGTCTCCTGCGAGGACCCGTGCCTTTGGTGGCCGAATTAGGTCAAGACACAAAAGGCAAAATAGCTAAGAGGGGGTGCATCGCTGAGATGCTGCAGCCACAACGGCGCTCTCTCCCCCGCAAGCCGGGGCTTTGATGAAAATTGTTGATTGCCCGGCTAAGTTCCTCTCTGGAAGACACATCCTCGGGGCCTTTGAAGATTTCGCCATCGTCTTAGAAATAAAAAAAAAAAAAAAAGAAACACGGAGCAAATTGCGGCGCTTTTCTGTAATTTTGTAAAACAGGGTGTTTCGAGACAAATTATACCGGTGGACCGCATCTGCCGTGTGCCGCCAAACACATGTAAAATACCTGTAATTTAGTCATTTCGCGGCGTGCGCGGCGAAGGCGGTAAACAGACAGACGCCCTCGTCGCTGGCAGCCACACAGACCCCCGAGCCCGCCAGCGCGCCGGCCGCTCGCTATCAAAGGCGGCATCCCGGCCGCACGCCGGACCGGACCGCGGAAAATTGCCTTCGGATTGAAGGTGCAATTTCTTTCAAATGGGGTAAAGCCGTGGCTGGCGGCTTCGAGGCAGACGGGGCTGCACGAGGCCTGTTATTTTATATCTACAATACACACCCTTACACGCACGCAGCCAAACAGGAGAGGCCCCGGGTTCGGGTCGTTACTCTCCGGGTTTCAGTGGCGTGGCCGTCTTAATGTTCTGTGTTTGCCAGAACCCTTATCTGCGCACCTGTCAGCGTTCACAGCTCCCCGATGTCCCGTTTTCCTCAGTGTGTTTTCAGGGTGCTTGGGAATTTTTTACTGAGAACAAAAGTTTGCTCACAGCATTCAATTATTATCACATCTTGTGCCTTGCACTCCACTAACCTCAAGAATATAAAAGGTCATTTTGTTCATAGAGTGATTTTTTTCCTCTTCCAATGACATGATAGTGATCCTAGTCTCATTTTCCTGAGAAATATATATGACCCCGGGCAGCCTGGACATGCAAAACCTCTATCAATGCTATAAAACTGTAACTGCAATATTGAGGTTTGAGTTACATTTTCCAATCTAAAGGGATAAAACCATTGGAATCAATGAAATAGTCTTTTTTAAAAATATATTTATTGATTTTTTACATTTCTACTTGTTCATCTGTGTTATCACTTTTCATGCACAAAGCATCCTGTTGACTCATCAGTGCACCCCATATAGTAAGCAGGGCAGGTCTCAGCATATATGAAATTGCCATATATGAAATCGGATATCGGAACCGCTACAGCAACTGTGGATATGACTCTAAGAGCAGCTGTTGAGAAGCTTCGTAGTAAGATGGAACGGTTTGGGGAAGAATGAAGATCCTGGATAATAAATGGGTGTTTCTCCTGTGCAGCGGAGGGAGGTGGAAGTGATGAGCTCTGCTCGATGGACCTTTCGCTATATTTGTAATTTGGTGCATTTTATTTTATTTTTAAAAAATATATCTTATTGACTTTTTACAGAGAGGAAGGGAGAGGAATAGAGAGTTAGAAAAATCAATGAGAGAGAGACATTGGTCAGCCACCTCCTGCACATCCCCTACTGGGGATGTGCCTGCAACCAGGATACATGCCCTTGACTGGAATCAAACCTGGGACCTTTCAGTCCACAGGCCGACACTCTATCTACTGAGCCAAACTGGTTTCGGCAATTTGTGCATTTTAAAGACATTGGAATGCTCATCTTAAAGTTTCTGGAGACGGAACAGTGACGTACAGCATGGTCTGCCTTCTCATTCTATTTCCGTCTCTCGCCCCGGCATCACTGAAAGGGAAGACAGCCCGTCCTTCACTCGGCTGCTCGCCCTCCCTGGGAACAGGGCCTCCGAGGGCCGGACACGCAGCAGTGACGGCTCCCGCTGGCATGCTGCCCCCGCACTGCCCGCCTCCTCCGGAGCCCCGCTCAGAGACTCCCCAGGGCGATGCGCGGGGCAGAGGGTAAAAGCAGGTCACCCCCGGGCAGCAGCAGATGATGGGCATCTTATTACCCAGACGGCTCTCGTCCCCGAGCTGCTGTTCGCGCGGAGTGGACAGATGACCTTCGGTGGTGATTTTGATTCCGTAAATTGGATGTGGGTGTGACACCCTTTGTGGCGCGCCTGGGATGGTGCATGAAGTTAATGTCATGGGATTTCCCGTGGGGGGTGACTTCCTACCCTCTTCTCGGCCTCACCCCCCTCAAGTCCACCGCTTTCCAGTTCCCACAGGAACCTGCTCGCGTCCATCAGACTCCCGAGGAACAATTAATGTGCCCACTGAATAGCTTAGGTTGCTGTGTTATTTTTAGGGTTTGGAGTCCGCCCTTTACAACACTCCCATTTTGCAGTTAGGTACTTGGCTGGGTGGTACATGGTAGACTGCTCCCCACCTGGTGAATGGGAGCTGGTTATAACAATGAGGTTATAGCACCTACTAGAAGCTAACCCAGGGGTAGAGACACCTTTATGCTCTCTATTGTTCTAAGTGTTCAAATATATTAGTTCATTGAAGAAACGTGCAGTGCTTGGGGTAGAATAAAGCACATCCATGCATAATTAAAACACAAGTAACTTTGCATCTCTCTATATATATATCAGTGGTTCTCAACCTTCCTAATGCTGCAACGCTTTAAGACAGCTCCTCATGTGGTGGTGACCCCCAACCATAAAATGATTGCTATGGCTACTTCATCACTGTCATTTTGCTACTGTTATGAACTGTCATGTAAATATCTGATAGGCAGGATGTATTTTCATTGTTACAAATTGAAAATCATTAAAGCATACTGATTAATCACAAAAACAATATGTAATTATATATTTTGAAATATTTATTTCTAATTACAAATAAATGAAATGTTGTCTTGAATCGTGGTGTAGGATGGGCAACAGTCTTCATACAACAACAGTAAGCTACATGGCTACACTTTGCTACACTGAGGAGCGGTGTGTTGGTTCCTAAGACCATGGGAAATAGTTGTTTTCAGCTGGTCGTAGGCGACCCCTGTGAAAGGGTTGTTCGACCCCCAAAGGGGTCACAACCCAGAGGTTGAGAACTACTGTTCTCTCTCTCTCTATAAAAGCCTAATATGCAAATTGTCCCTACGGGAGTTTGACCGGGAGACTGACCACTCGCTATGACATGTGCTGACCACCAGGGGGCGGTGCAGAATGAAGGGAGGCCCCGGTCAGCAGCTGGAAGGCCCCAATCGGTCCTGATCGCCAGCCAGGCTGGGGACCCTCCTAGTGGCTGAATTCCACGCCCCGGGCCTCTCGGTCGGTAAGCATATAAAACGTGCACAAACATGACACACAGATCTGGCAGATCCATCCCCTGACACTATAATCAAGATGGGCGGCCAGGAGTTGCTTATTAAATGTCTCCCACAGCTGCCAGGCTGCGCTGCGCTGCGTCGACCAGAAACCTCCGAGAAGGGCATGCGCTGACCGGTGCGGCGGAGACGTTGAGGAAACCAGGCTCAGACACAGCACATAATCAGAGGCCCACAGCAGACAGCGTGTAATTTGGAATTCCTTGTAATTTAGCGTCTGCCTGTGAGCGCATTTTCCAGCGGCTTACGCTGTGTGTTTCTTTCCTCCACTTTGTGAGCCAGGGATACATTTTCCCAGTTTAACCCACATGCCCATTCCCAGAGCGGAGGCAAAGCAGCCGGCAGGCGGAGCCAACACTGGCCGCGTGCTTACTTACAGGCGGTGCCCTGACGCAGGCCAGCCAGCGGGCACCCAGGACGTAAAAAAGGGAAGCCCAGTGCCCACCATGGGCAGCTCCGAGCCACTGACCCCGCGCTCAGGCCCAATTCCTGGCGAGGTCTCCCTCCAGACGGCTCTGCAGTGCCCGCGCTCCTGTGTCCACAGGTGGAACGTGCACGCAGCCAGCGGCCTCACACTCGCCCCGAGGAAGGGGTGAAGGGCTCTCTGAGGCCGGGAATGACAGTGTCCACGTGGGGGAGTCGGTGCACCCCAACACTACGTTCACCCCCAAAGCTTCGCGGGCACCCCGACTTGCATCTCCCAGGAAGTGCTTGCAGCCGAAACGCCCTTCCTTTCAGAAGCCTCTGACAGCATTGAAAGGAAATGTTTCAGTTTTACCTGAGTTTATGGGGGTGATATTGGTTCAAAAACTATAGGTTTCAAGTGTACAACTCCAGCAGGCATCCTCTGCCCACCGCATCCTATGCCATCGCCCCAGGCTAAGTCTCTTCATTTTTCCTTCTAAATAAATTGATGTTTCTTCTCTCTCTCTCTTTTTTTTTTTTAATATATTTCATTGACTTTTTACAGAGAGGAGGAGAGAGGGATAGAGAGCTAGAAACATGGATGAGAGAAACATAGATGAGCTGTCTCCTGCCCACCTCCTACTGGGGATGTGCCCACAACCAAGGTACATGCCCTTGACCGGAATCGAACCCGGGACCCTTCAGTCCTCAGGCCATGGCTCTATCCACCGAGCCAAACTGGTTTGAGCTATTTTATCGACTTTTTTACAGAGAGGAAGGGAGAGGGATAGAGAGTTAGAAACATCTATGAGAGAGAAACATCGACCAGCTGCCTCCTATCTCGAGGTACCACTGTATAAGCAAAATACAAATGAAAAATGTATAGTGAGTGTAGACAACTAGTCACTTAGAAACAACCGAGGAAGCGAAATACTGTACTGTGATTTCCGTATTAAACCCCGCCTCCCTTCCAGGGACAGCAAACTCCGGCAAACCTCACTGCCCACCTCCCCGTGATGCTTACAACTGCAATACTGATCAGCACCCCCCTCTCCCCCCGCCCCCCGACACATAGGCAAGCCTGCCACTTGCTTCTCTCTGGAGGAGCGCAGACAGCTTCACCTGCCCGCTCAGCTCAGCTCTGAGGAACAGCCTGCGAGGGTCTGTCAATACTGTGTCATTCCAGGACCCCCCCCCCCCCCCCGTGTGCCCAGCATCCTCCACCGACGGAGATAAAAGCTCTCCCGCCAGCACAGAGGCCTCTCTCCCTTCGCCCCGAAATAAGGATGCAGCGCCGGACGGGGGCGGCGATCTCATTAATGATTTGATTTGCGGGGAAGGGAGGCCGCGGGCAGCGAGTGCCCGGCTCATGCCACGACGTACCATCTTGAGACTTCAGAGCCTCCTAATGAATGCACCGGGCGCGTCTGAGAGGGGGGCGCGCTGAGTGGGTCCATTAATGTAATTGAAGCACAGGCTCGGGCCTGAGATGTAGCGGCCGCGGCTCCTTTTCATGCGGCCGAGCGCCCAGGCACTGGGCAGAGCCAGATGCACCGCCGGCCGGCCACCCAGGTGCTGCAGAGGGGGGCGCTTCAAGGCCAAGGCCACCGCCGCAGAGGGAAGGGCCTGGAGAGGCCCTCAGCTCACCCTGGGTGATGTGCCAGCCGGAGTCACATGGAGTCACTTAGACTTCTGAGGGCGGAAACACGTTGGTTCTCTTTCTCCAGCTTCTGAGAAGCAGCCTCCGTCTCCTGCTCTTGAAACCATGGAATGGGGGGGGGGGGGGGGGGATACGAGGGGATGGACGGGCACGGAGCCCAGCAGCAGCTGAGGATGGGGTGCTTTCCTGCAGCCGCTGCTCCTCTGAAAGGCAGGGACAGGGGTGCCCTGGAGGCCCCAGGAGCATGGGCCTCCCCTGCCCTCACCAGGGCCTCTCCGTGCTCAGGGCGATGGGGCCCAGGAACCGGGGTCTGAGTCCAGGACACAGGCATCCCGGAGTGGCTCCCCGCTCAGCACAAAGCCGGGCCATGGCAAGTTAGCGCATCCAATTACATAAGAAACGGTTCAGCGTGTCTGATCGACCCTGGATGACATTCAGGCGCTGGCAGTCATTAAAGGTAATCAGTTAGAGCTAGAGCCGTCATCTCTGTGCCAAACATCATTGATGAACACGCAACAGTTTTTCTCACTGTTTTTTGGAAAACTATTATAAAACCGAAAAGCAGCAAATGAACAAACGAGAGAAAGAAAATAGGTGTAAGAAAGAACTAACTGGAGGGTCTTCGCTTTGTTGTTTTCTTTCTCTTGTTTGTTCATTTGTTGCTTTTCAGTTTTATGATAGTTTTTCCATAAAACAGTGAGAGAGAAAAAAATGATATGAAAATGTGCTGCCACGCTGGTTTTGCCTGGGTGAAAAGAAACGATCCGTTTGTAGGAGAAAGAAGGAATTTTTTTAGACAAATTAGACTGGACTCCATATTGCAATGGTAATGGTAATAGTCAGCATGATGAATAAAGCAGCTTTGGTGTGTTGACATGGGAATGTAGAGCTAGTGGCAAAGGACAGGGGATTTTTGTAAGATACCTTTTCAGTACGCCTCATGGGAACGGGATGTATCATGGCTAAATGTTGGGTACCAGTTTTGCTCCTCAAAATGAACTCTAGAAATCCTTGCATACAAATAGATGTAGGAAGAAGAGACACACACTCTAGTGATGGAAGCAATTCCTTCCCTACTTCTTACAGTCTAGGAGGCGTTTCAGTTTTTAAATTTTCATTGTTTTCTTCAAGTAGTGAATTATTCTCTTTCCTATACATAGCAAACCCTTCCTTCTTCCCTCCCTTCCTTCTTTCCTTCCTTCCTTCACCCAGGAATATTTTTCCATTGACTTTTAGAGAGCGTGCAAGAGAGAGGGAAACAGAGAGAAACATGGACGTGAGACAAACATGGCGATCGGTTGCCTCCAGCAGGAGCCCTGACCAGGGCCTGGGCCGGGAGGAGCTCTGGGCTGGAATCAAACCCGGGCCCCGTGGGTCCAGTTCGGTGGTGGGCAAACTGGGGCTCTCCAGCCACATGTGGCTCTTTGGCCCCTTGAGTGTGGCTCTTATGCCAGCTTAGGAGTACCCTGATTAACTTAATAACAGTGTACCTACCTATATAGTTCAAGTTTAAAAAATTTTGCTCTCAAAAGAAATTTCAATTGTTGTACTATTGATATGTGGCTCTGTCGACTAATGAGTTTGCCGACCACTCCTCCAGTTAATTTGCTTCCTGAACTTTTTATTTCTCTCACATTTTCTTCTTCTTTATCTTCTTTTTCATGTGGGGGTCTAGACAGGGATATTTAGTTTATTTCCCTTGATTTACACATAACCCGGCATCTCTTTCTTCCGCTATACCTACAGGGCATTTGCTTCTTAATTAAAAAAACAAAACAAAACATGTATGGGGATGACATTGGTTAAAAAAATTATATACCGTATTTTCCGGCATATAAGACCACTTTTAACCCAGGAAAATTGTCTCAAAAGTTGGGGGTCGTTTTATACGCCGGGTATCGTCTTACAGGGCGAGTATATCCCAAACTCTGTATTTTAACTGGAAAAGTTGGGGGTCATCTTATACACCCAGTCGTCTTATATGCCAGAAAACACAGTATGTCCCAAGTGTCCAATTCCTGGATACGTCATCTGTGTATTTTATTAGGGGGCTAGCCCCACAGTCAAATCTCCCACACCATATGTCTGAGCCCTTATACGACTCCCTCCCCCTCCTCCCCTCTGGTAACCAGCAAACCCCTGTCTGGGTCTATGAGTTTTTGTTGTTTTTCTTTTTCTTGTTTGTTCATTTGTTGCTTTCTGTTTTATATCATATGTCCTCCACTTTTTCTGTCTGATGTATTTCACTGAGCAGGATATTCTCAAGATCCATCCATGTGATCCTAAGTGGCAGCATTTAACTTTTTCTCGTGGCTGGTAGTATTCCACTGCGTCCATGGACCACATCTTCTTTATCCTGCCTTTATCGGGCGACACTTTGGTTGTTTCCATATCTTGGCCACCGTGATTAATGCTGCAATGACCATAGTGGTGTACATATTTTTATGAATTAATGTTTTCCAATTTTTTGGCTAGATCCCCAGAAAGAAGTTGCTGGGCCCTGTGGTCACCCGATTCTTAATCTTTTGAGGCTCCTTCATGCTGTTTTTCAGAGTGGCCTTCCAGTGTACATTTCCACCAACACTGAAGGAGGGTTCCTTTTTCTCCAGAACCTCCCAACATTTTTTTATCATTTGTCTTGCGTCTTAATTTTTGGAAGGTTTGGAGCAGCAATGTGTTATTTTACAATATAACTTGGAGTTATATCACTAAAAACCCCTAGGTTTCAATTCTGGGGAATTCTTCTTCACCTTTCTGTCGACTCCTGACTTGCTCATCACAGTGGTGACAAACCGCTGAACCTGCCTCCAAAATCCTTATAATCTCCCCACTTTCTGCCCTTATTCCTAAATGACTAACTTCTGTGCATATAGATCATTATGTAAACAATGAATGATACGTGTGAGTCAGACTTTTAATTGCAGTCTTTTTCCTTTTACAGCCCATTTTAACAGCAAGGACTTATGTGCATTTTTGTACACTCTAAAATGAATTACACCGCCTATGCAATGGAAAACAGTATTTTCCAAAATCTTTGGGTCTGGCCCTGCCAAAGCATTAGGGGTGAGCTAATTGAATGTTTGACCAAATACAGCGGGCTCATTTTGTAGTTGGTAATTTTGTAGGGCTTGTGAATGATGTAAATACCCAACTGGCCCTTCACAGAGAGAAGGTTCCCTACCCCTGCTTTCAATGACCCACCTCTTGATACACATGAAGCATAACACTTTATTTAAAACTTAGAAGCATTTAAATATCATTGAGAAAAACTTCTAGAGTATGTCTTATATAGATCCTATTCTTCTACCTGGAAGAACTAATTGGAGGGTCTTCATAGGTCCTGGGTATTATAATTTCCATCATTAACTTTTTCAGAGTGATATGGATTGAAATAACGGGTGGGATTTAAGTCAGATGTGGCTTTGTTTTCCTTCCATTTTTATAATTATACTTTTCAAAGCTACCAGTCAATTGTGTGTGAGACGTCTGAACCAGGTGTGAATTCTATAAAATTTTAGGCTTTTCAGGAAATGAGGGACAGTGCTTCTCATCATGAAAGTTACAGTATGCTTTAAGGCAGTGGTCGGCAAACTCATTGGCCAACAGAGCCAAATATCAATAGGACGACGATTGGAATTTCTTAGGAGAGCCCAATTTTTTAAACTTAAACTTCTTCTAACGCCAATTCTTCAAAATAGACTAACCCAGGGCGTGGTATTTTGTGGAAGAGCCACACTCAAGAGGCCTCATGAGCCGCAGTTTGCCGACCACGGCTTTAAGTGATATCACTAATATGCCAGTTATAAAATTGATTTGATATGAAATATTATATGAAGAACCTATCCTGTCCTGAGCTCCATGAAGGGATTTCCGGTAACACAGCCAGAGAGGGCTGCTGCAGGGAGGAAAATAGGCCACGGATAATGAGCGGAATTGTCCGCGGGCCTCCACGGAGGGGAATGGATGACTCTGGGTAATTGGGGGACATTGAGGCTCGCCTGAGAGACGGGAGGTGACCTTTCTGTTTTATTCTCTTAGACAGCCAGGCTCTGCTTTGAGGACACCAGGCCTTGTCTATACACAGAGCACATTTGTGCTGGACTTTCAGTAAGATGTTTAATGTGATTACGGTCTTTCTGGTAAAATGTATTTTTAAATTATGCAAAACCTGCGTGGCTCTTGCATGGACCACCCATGGGTTTCTTGGATTTCTGCGGCACATTAAAACGCCGATTTCGAAGTGTTTCGTGATAACT
Source organism: Lasiurus borealis (assembly GCA_004026805.1). Lineage (NCBI taxonomy): Eukaryota > Metazoa > Chordata > Mammalia > Chiroptera > Vespertilionidae > Lasiurus > Lasiurus borealis. The sequence continues at coordinate 41,192 of PVJN01009423.1, forward strand.
CTTTCTGGTCATACACTGCACAGTACTTTCCTTTATGTATTTTTATTTCCTACCAAGAAATGAAATCAGTTGCTTTTAGGGACTTCAGTCTACCGAGGAAAGAAATCATATTAGGCCCCGTTTGGAAAATACATTTTCTAAAAAGCTGTTTGTTAATATGCAGGTTTATTCTGAAAACCGCTGGCCGTTCCATAGTTGCAGCATTACGTGCGCTTGTCAGCCTGAGTGCACATGGGACTAAATAGCAAAGCGCGGAGTGTGTAGGTGGGCACCTTTGCAGACAGCCCCCCCCCCCCATTAGCGACAGACCACGCTGGGCTGAACCTTGGACCCACTTCATTTCACCCTGAAAGCAGCATAATGCTATAGGTCAATTATATCTCAATAACCAACCAACAAACAGTATAAAACATGGACTTCGTGAGAGTTAAAAATGTCTGTATGGAAAATAGAGTCCTAGGACTCAATTGAACGCATTCTTCGGGATTTGGGAGAAGGCCTGGGCGGGAGGTATAGATTCGGAGATGCTTGGCAAACAGATGGCATTGGAAGAATGCGCTTGGATCCGCTCACTAAGGGAGTCAGGAAGAACTGAGGTCTGACCATTAAAAGGCTGGGAGGGTATTTCTTTCTGTAAGTACTTAGTCACGAAAATAAAAGTAGAAAGTTACTGTTAGCAAAACAGAAGCATTGATGTCTCAGTAGTCAATATTATACTAGCGAAGGTGATTTTTATATAGTTCAAGAAAAAGCCTGATTGATTTTGATATTTTACAATATATTTTACATAGAGCATGGTTTTGGTGTGATGTTAATTGGATATCAGATGATAGAGAAAAAGGTGGTTTGGAATCAAATATATTATAGTAAGCCCTATGTAAATCTAGATGGAGTTGGTGTTTTTTGTAGGAATTCTTTGAATTTTTCTGCTGGCACTTTCTGTACCTTTCTCAGCGGGAGTAGAGAATTTCTACTTCATAAATATTTTCATGATGAAGTTCTTTCTGAGAATTTCCATGGTATGCATATTTCTGAATGAATTAGAGAAAATATTAAGATGTCACATTTTCAAAGTGGATCAAAAGTAAATAGCCCTAGCTGGTGTGGCTCAGTGGATAGAGAATCAGCCTGTGGACTGACAAGTCCCAGGTTCGATTCCAGTCACAGGCACATGCCTGGGCTGCGAGCTCCATCCCCAGTAGGGGGCGTGCAGGAGGCAGCCAATCAGTTGTTCTCATCATTGATGTTCTCTCTCTCTTTCTCTCTCCCTTCCTCTCTGAAATCAATAAAAATATATATTTTTTAAAAGTAAATAAAAACAAACAAGAAAACCAAGAAATTTGACTCCATTTCTTCACTTAGGAATAGTTATTTATGCAAAGCTACACCTTTTATATAAAATTAGTTTCTTTACAAGAACCATTTTAAAATATCTAGACAGATATAGAGGCTACAAAACAGGAGCAGATTAGCATTTTTCCTAAATCCTTTTGTGAGAGAAAAACCTTTTAGACATGAATCTACATATTGAAACATTATTAATAATTTCATACATTTGTTATAAAAATATTTAATTTAACAGATGCCATAATTTATAACTTATGCATAATGTAATCCAAGCTTGCACATGAAGTTATAATAATGAAAAATTGAGTGGTTAGAAAATGGTCTTGATAATCTATGCAATCCTTATACTTTTCTAAATATCATTTAGTGGTTTGATTATTTTTGAAGGAAATTAAGATAATGTGTCCGTATTTTAAGTGGAATTAGGGGTTTTACAGCAAAGACCATCGATCTTGGACTGCCTGTTTTGCTTTTACATCTTTCAAAATTAATAAGCTTTTGGATATCTGATTGTCCAGGAGCAAAGCAACCCTCACCTGGCACCCCTTCTTTTGTCCCTGGTATAGAAGGAGGACCCCCTCCATGCAGATGCCAGATTAAAGGCGGGGTTCCATAACCCTGGGCTTCTGCCCTGGAGGGAGAAAGAAGATGAGGGGAATGAGACGGGAAATGCATCAGGCAGCATATACAAAGATGACCCGGCGCAAAAGTAACCGGGCCATTACTAAACACATAGACACAAGACCCACCGGCTACAGAGAATGTTGTTCACAGGTCACGAAGAATGCTTTCAAAACTTATTTCCAAACAATGATTTCATGTTATTTAAACTTTCCCAGCTCGTTTTTGGATGGTTGAATAACGCTTTATGGAAAACCAACCTCAGAGAGAGAACAAGTGGTGAGAGCGAGGAATTGCGAGCAAATGGGGTCTCCCATCAGCCGGGCTTAGCACCCCCTCCACGTCCCCTCAAATAAGATCCGCTTCCTGCGGGAGTGTCTGCGAGAGCTGGCCACAGCCGTCAGTCCGGGGTGAGCGGGAGCCACGAGTCTTTGGACTTTCAGCTGAATCAGATGCCAGCGGTACCCTGGGCCTGGCAGGGCTGTGCCAGGCGCTCGCTCTACAGTAAGTTCCGTCTCCTCGGCTTCCACCTTTTAACCCAACTGACTCACTTCTTCACCACGTTGCCTACTTTTTAACTTCCTTACTACAACCAAAGCAATACCAAGTTCTGTGATATTTCATATACAAACGCCTATTTTAAAACAGGTTTTCTGGTATTTTATATGCAAAGGCCTATTTTAGTGCTTTAAATATCCCTCTAATATATGGATGAACAGAATGACAATTAAATTCATTCCGTAACCTTGAGGCGTGGCAAACTATGAGACGCTTGAGTCTCGGTAAACTGGTGGGTCGTGTGCAGCCGGCCGATCCATGCGATGACTCCTATCTCAAATGTTGCTCGTATTTCAAAGCAAAAATCGCTCGCTCGACGGCTTGTATTTCAAAACTCTCGTATGTTAGGGCACTCGTATCTCGAGGTACCACTGTACTTACACTTGAAGGAGACACTCCTCACCAGAAACACTGAGGATTGTTCTAACTGATGGGGCTCTACGCCAGGTCTTTCCTTGCCGTCCAGGACCACAGGCAGCCCCTCTGCCTTCGCCCTCGCTCGCTGCGGCGGGCGCATTGAACGGTGGAAGTGTGAGGTGGACTTTGAAATTAAAATCAGGAGGGGGATCTATGCTAGCACGTATGTGGTAATCAGGAACGATTTTGGGAAGTCCTACTCCCACCCCCTTTAAGCCCGGTTTGGCAGACGGTGCCCTCTACTCCTTTCTGACGCTTGAATCTCGTGCAAAGATTCCTTGACCATTTTCAGGAAAGAGGTCCATCTGGTGAGTGCAGCTCTCTCATGACCCCTGAGTGATTCATTGCTTTTTACCCTTTTTAATAATTGTTCTGATAGATGTTTCTGTCCCTCTTTAACCTGCTTAACCTTCACACAAACTCCAATACCGTTAGAGTTCAGGGCAGGTGGCAATATCCCCTCCCTGATTTCACGGTTTCTCGGAGACATTCGGCATGAAATGATCTTCTTAGTTCCGGTGCGCTCACACTGTGGTGTTTCCCAAACGGATGTCCTTTAAGTACCTACGCAACTCTAGTCGTTTCTTTACCTCTACTTACCCAGCGGTGGTTATTCTGGGAGCGGAATGTGTTTGGAAATGCCCCTTTACATGTCCCTGTTGAATGAGAGTTTCCACATTTTTTAAAAATATATTTCATTGATTTTTTTTTTTTTTTGCAGAGAGGAAGGGAGAGGGATAGAGAGTAAGAAACATCGATGAGAGAGAGACACTGATCAGCCGCCTCCTGCACACCTCCTACTGGGAATGTGCCCGCAACCAAGGTACATGCCCTTGACCGGAATCGAACCTGTGATCCTTCAGTCCACAGGCCGATGCTCTAGCCACTGAGCCAAACCAGTTTCGGCAAGAGAGAGTGTTTCCACATTTTGATGCAATAGACACGAGAGCTTTCTACCGATACAGTCTCTTTGGCCGAAGTGAACTTCGCACTTGATATCATCGTTCACTAATATCGCAGCCCCAAGTGGTATTTGTTTTAGTTCTTAATATTTTTTGATGAAAGATCACATCACGTAATCATTAACCATTTGTGGAGATAGTATCACATTCACAAAGAAGTGACTGTGGATGTAGGCTGACCCTTGCTTTCACACGTTGGGTTTAAGTACTTGGTGGGCACATGGAGGTGCCCTGCCCACTTTTCAGTGATCTGAGTGCGGTCAGGGGAGCGGTGAGGGTCAGCTGTCTGCTTCTGGCTCAGCGGCAGCCACGTTGTCTAATGCAAGCCCATTCCTGGGACAACTGCACCCAGTAGCTCGTCAGTGATGGAGAAAAGTCCAGGCCTCTGGTCTAAGCCGCTGTAGCTCTGGAGGAGTATTTATTCCAGACTGGCTGTGGTTGGCCACGTCTCTCCCCGGCTCTGTGCTGTCACTGACGCCTTCTCCGCTGGTCCTGTGTCTCCTCTCCGGCAGAAGGCGGCCCCCGGGACAGCCCCGCGTCCCGGTGGAGACTGGCCTCACCGCACAGCACGGAACGGCGGCGGCCGTGTATTGACATTCAGTCGTCTGTCTGCGTCTCCTATTGGAGCCACCCCGCTTTAGACACATGACACCGAGCTACAGCAGCCTCTGTAGACCGGATCTGAGGGGGCGGGGCCACCCAGACAGACGGTGTATCTGCAGGGCGCATCTGAGGAGCCGGAGGGTGAGCAGAGAGAACCCAGTAGCTCATCTCTGCAAAGCCACCGCATACAGACCAGACATTGTTTTTTTCAGAAATGACTCATTTCAACTGGAGTGACAACCAGCCACCAACAGACCTAGCTCATTTGCAGCCTTATAACATAAATAGAGCATGGTGCAGTCTTATAACATGGAGCATGTGGCAGTCTTATAGCATAGAGCATGGTGCAGTCTTATAACATGGAGCATGGTGCAGTCTTATAACATGGAGCATGTAGCAGTCTGATAACCTGGAGCATGTTGCAGTCTTATAACATTGAGCATGTTGCAGTCTTATAGCACAGAGGATGTTGCAGTCTTATAACATGGAGCATGTAGCAGTCTTATAACATGGAGCATGGTGCAGTCTTATAACATGGAGCATGGTGCAGTCTTATAACATGGAACACGGTGCAGTCTTATAACACGGAGCACAGTGCAGTCTTATAGAGCATGTTGCAGGCTTAGAGCACAGAGGATGTTGCAGTCTTATAGAGCATGTTGCAGTCTTATAGAGCATGTTGCAGTCTTAGAACACGGAGCACGGTGCAGTCTTATAACACGGAGCACAGTGCAGTCTTATAGAGCATGTTGCAGGCTTAGAGCACAGAGGATGTTGCAGTCTTATAGAGCATGTTGCAGTCTTATAACACAGAGCACAGTGCAGTCTTATAACACAGAGCACAGTGCAGTCTTATAACACGGAGCACAGTGCAGTCTTATAGAGCATGTTGTAGTCTTATAACACAGAGGATGTTGCAGTCTTATAGAGCATGTTGCAGTCTTATAACACAGAGCACAGTGCAGTCTTATAACACAGAGCACAGTGCAGTCTTATAACACGGAGCACGGTGCAGTCTTATAACACGGAGCACGGTGCAGTCTTATAACAGAGCACGGTGCAGTCTTATAACACAGAGCACGGTGCAGTGTTGTAGCAGTAACCCAGCGTTCCGGGGCCTTCGCTTCCAGGATCCTCCCGCCGCCCCTGCGCCGCGCCCGCTCAGAGAGGAGTTCTGTTTAATTGATCCGCTAATGTCTTGCTTAATAGTCGCTGCGAAGCAGCCCTTTGTCTCCAGGTCATATTTAGGGTTCGCCCATTTGCATAAAAGCATTTCGTTAGCTGAAACCAATCATTACCGGTAATTTCCTCTCTTCGCTTTAAAATAACCAGGCCCTCGTCGCGGCTCTGTGAACAGCAAATATTTATACCGCGGAGAATAGGCTTTGTTTCTGCGCGCGGGGGAAATTACAGAGCTGGGAGATGCTAATCAGGAGAGACAAAAAGAAGGTGTCTTTCTCCCGGGCTGAAATGCAGATCCACGCGCCGCTAAGTACAGGCCGCATCCCGTATTTGACGACAGAGCGGTAATGGATAAATACAAGTTAGGACACACGGCGGTTACCCGCCACACAACTTTCGCTAATTACACTTTTCCTATGTTCCACTCGGCGCAATGGAGACACTCCTAGCGGAGCCATTTCCTGTGTTTCAGACCCATCCAGGGGACCGGGCTGAAGATTGCACGTGCCGCAGGCTTTAAATTAGCTCAGAGATAAACACGAACACAGCGGTGAGACCCTACATTAATGGGAAGAGGGCAGGGTGGAAAGATAACGTTTCCGGGAATATAGCACCCGCTACAGTCTACACACCAGGCCAGCAACTTGAAATACGTTAAACCGATCAGTCATTAGCAACATCATTTCCATTGAAGGCATCAAGAAGAGGCGTCCTTAAATGATTCTGTCATCTACTCAGTTTATTCAGCAGCTATTAATTGGATATACACTGTGCCAATAGGCTTTAACCTTAAACTACTAAGAAAGAGTAGCAAAGCCAAAACCGGTTTGGCTCAGTAGACAGAGTGTCAGCCTGCGGACTGAAAGGTCCCAGGTTCGATTCCGGTCAAGGGCATGTACCTTGGTTGCGAGCACATCCCCAGTAGGGGGCGTGCAGGAGGCAGCTGATTGATGTCTGCCTCTCATTGATGTTTCTAACTCTCTATCCCTCTTCCTTCCTCTCAGTAAAAAATATATATATATATATATATATATATATATATATATATATTAAAAAAAAAAAGAGGAAAGAGTAGCAAAGATGCATATCCGAGCTCACATTACATTAAAAAAATCATTAAGCAAATATTTAAATGGTGCCCTAACCGGTTTGGCTCAGTGGATAGAGCGTCGGCCTACAGACTGAAAGGTCCCCAGGTTCAATTCCGGTCAAGGTACCTTAGTTGTTGGCACATCCCCAGTAGGGAGCGTGCAGGAGGCAGCTGATTGATGTCTTTCTCTCATTGATGTTTCTAACTCTCTCCCTCTCCCTTCCTCTCTGTAAAGCATCAATAAAATATACTTGAAGAAATATTTAACCGCTGTTTAATGTGGCGTCATGTCATGTGATCTCCACATGGTCATGCTGATTGACCGTGAGCCAGTTTCATCCTCTTCCTCTTGTGCGCTCTGTGGTGGAATGTCCATTGTGTCTGAAAAGAAGAAACATCGCCATCTCTGGTTCCTATCAACTGCTGTGGGTGTTAGTCGTCGCTCTTGTTGTTCTTCCAGAACTTTCTCTGGCGAGAGCCCATACTCCTGCCATTCTTTGTGGGAGGGGGACAGATTCCCACCTTAGAGGCTCTATTGTTCAGAATGGCCTGAGGCACAAATTATGACCTGAAATTACTAGTTCCCTTGAGGAAGGAACTGGAGAGGAGGAGGGAAGGGCAGTTTAATAGAAACTCTGGTCCAATGCATGTCCTCCAGTTGTGCAAACTAGGATCCGTGGCTCAGTTACTGTGTAAAATAGCAGTCACCGGTGCGGTTTAGTACAATGCCAGGGATCTGAGCATCGCGTAACCATATGCTGGCGAATATCACCTTTGCCTGTAGATGTGTGACACTAATGAGGAGTAGAGTGGATCTGGAAGGGAATTCTCTCTGTCCCTTTTCCCTTGGAAAGATTTAAAAATCTCATATCAGGCACGCCCCAGGGCACTTATTACAGCATATGCTTTAAAAAGTCAGCCAACTATTTAAGCATCACATTACATTCTTTTAACGAAGAAAAAGAAAAAAGAGCGACATGGAGGGGGTGGTCCCGGGGACCGGGGTGCCTGAGCCAGTAGCTGTTGGGAACTTGCTTCTTTGGGATCTTCCGTGTGGCCAGCGGCGTGCAGCTTTCCTTCTGTCAGGGGAGGGGATGACGGGAAAAGGGACAGAAGATTTCAGAGGCAGCAGGGAGCTATTTTAAGAGGCGCGGCCCACCTGCTGGGGGGGAAGGAGGGCATCTGGGAGGTGGACCTGAGAAGCGCCTGCGGTGACAGTTTGGGGTCACTGTGTGGCTGGTGTTCTGTTAACCCCCCAGCTCCCAACCAAGGACCAGGCCCTCTGCAGCGCCTGTGTCTCAGCTGCGCCGAGCTGGGGGGGAAGGCAGCCTGGCCTGTGGTGAAGTCTGTGACCAGCAGCGACCTGGGCCGGGGCAGCGCCTCCTTCTTAAAGGTGCTCAGTCTGCGCTCGGGGATCCCCGAGTTCCGTTTCTTTGTGTTTGGAAGCTGGGATGTGGGACATCTCTGTCTTTCCTCGCCGTGGAATCCTATTACCCACAGGGTATATATATATTTTTCCATATGGAATGCTGATTTTCTAATTTCAGAGCAGCACATGCTGGTCATATGTTTGGACCGTGTAAAGAAACAAAAGAACCGGAACATCCCATCGAATCGCATCCTCCAGACATAAATGTCATGCGTGGTTTTACATATGTTTTGTTCAGATTAGTATACGCTGCCATGCGCTTCAAATGCATCTATAGGTTCCATGTCACTCTTTTAAAAAAAAATGAGTTATAAATGCATATTGTTTATGACCTGCTTTTTCCTTTAATTATACATCCACACATATTTGCATGTCAATCAATATACATCATCATTTAACAGTTGCATATTCATTCAAAGGCTGTCCCATGATGTTGACCTCTGTGTTATGCTCCAGTGAACAAATAGGGGACAAATTAAGCAGAGTCCTGTCCATGCGTGAATCCCTCATGCATGTAAATTGGCGTCTTTATTTTCTAGGAGAAACACGCTGGATGGTGCGCTCCCATTACTTCCGCTCCGGCCTGCCGGGTTCAGAGAGCCCGGGAGAGGCAGATCGGAGAACACAGACATGAGTCCGGCTCTCTGAGGTGAGAGAGAGAGAGAAAGAAAGAGAGAGAGAGAAAAACCAAATTGGCAAAAGAAATAAGAAAGCATGCTAAACAAATAAAAGGACAATACCAAAAGTATTGTTGAGAAAATGAGCTTTATTGTCCTGTTATAAGATAATGAATCTCAGATTAGCTCAAAATATAATATGAAATTTTATGATATTTGCCAACAAAATCATATCTGAAATATAAGAAACAAAAAATGAATTGCAATATATATATCAAATTAAATGGAAACAGTTATTCTATATCAATAGAGAAAATGCATAACTCTATATTGTAAAACCTTAATATGCTAAATGTCTAGTCGTCCGTTCAACCAAAGTATAATATGCTAATGATATGCTAAGGCCATTCAACCACTCACTATGACATGCACTGACCACCAGGGGGCAGACAATCGACAGGTTCAACCAGTCGCTATGACATGTACTGACCACCAGGGCAGATGCTCCAACCATAGGTTAGCTTGCTGCTGGGGTCGGGCCAATCAGGACTGAGTGAGATGGACTGGACATATCCTGGAGTCCTCCCGCAGTCCCTCTCTGTCTGGCCAACCTCCCGCATCCCTTGCTGGCCCCAAATGTTCACTGATGGGGTGCCTTGGCCTGGCCTGCGCTCTTTCACCATCCAGGACCCTTCGGGGGACATTGCAGAGCTGGTTTCGCCCTGATGGTGGAATGACCGGTTGCTATGACACTCATTGACCACCTGGGGGCAAACACTCAATGCAGGAGTTGCCCCCTGCTGGTCAGTGTGCTCAACCAGAAGCCCGGCTCATGGCTGGTGAGGGCAGTGGTGATGCTGGGAGCTTCTCCAGCTTCTGTGGCGGCGCCAAGGTTATCTGACTGCCAGCTTAGGCCCACTGCCTCCCAAGTGCATGAATTTTGTGCACCTGGCCTCTAGTAAAATTTACCTGTCTAGAAAACCTATATGGTATATTGCATTACATACACAGAAACTATTTTTAAAAATTGATGAGCCGAGACCGGTTTGGCTCAGTGGATAGAGCATCAACTTGTGGACTGAAAGGTCTTAGGTTCGATTCTGGTTGGGGGCATTTACCTCGCTTGCGGGCACATCTCCACTGTGGGGCATGCAAGAGGCAGCTAATGGATGTCTCTCTCTCATCGATGTTTCTGACTTTCTATCTCTCTCCCTTCCTCTCTGTAAAAAATCAATAAAATATATTAAAAAAAGAATTGATGAAAACACAATAATTGCAGATTTAACAATCCCTCTAAGATTTTGACATATAAGAAGAAAATAAAGATGGTTTGAATATTTTAATTAATGCCATTGGTTATAGGTACCTATTCACCTACATGGCATGCTCTACTATATATACACACACATATGCAAACGTGTGCTCTCTGGATGATACACACTCTACATTATATGTGTACGAGAGGCCTGGTGCATGGGTTCATGCACTGGTCGGTCCCTCGGCCTGACCTGTGGGGAACGGGCAGATACTGGCTCTGACATCCCCCAGGGGTCCCGGATTGCGAGAGGCCGCAGGCCAGGCTGAGGGACCCACTGGGGCATGATTGGTGCCATGGAGGGACCCCAGGAGGGGCCCTCTGCATGCCCGGCCTGGCTCACACAGTCCTGATTGGCGGGGGACGGGATGCTTGTGTCACTGCCATGGCGATGACACAGGTGTTCCACGGAAAGGCGGCTCCGGCTTGAGCGAAGGCAGTGCCGGCAGCCAGGGGAAGGAAAACCATTCCTGCACGAATCTTCATGCATCAGGCCTCTAGTATCTACATATCTACCTCGTCCAAATCTGTGTATGTGTATGTGTATGAGTACGTGTATATGTATGTGTATGTCTAAGTCTATGTCTATGTCTATATCTATGTCTATATACCTATACCTATACCTATACCTATATCTATATCTATATCTATATCTATATCTATATCTATATCTATATCTATATCTATATCTATATCTATATCTATATCTATATCTATATATCTATATCCACTTAGGTACAGTGCTTACTTTGCCTTACATATATATTAGCTTCTTCATTCACTGGTATACATGTACTATTGGTTTCAGTCAAATCACCTCAATTTCTGGAAATAAAGGTATCTTTACTTTTAAATTCAAATTGTTATTGACTCAGTAAATGCTTGATTCGAAAAGAAATTGAGATGAACCTTTTAAATGTCTGTCTTCTAATATGTCCCTAATAGAAGGATACTTATTCCTGGAATCAAACCGTCTACCGGCTCCCAGCCTGCAGGTACTCCTCCACCGCATTTTAAAACGTTCTTTTTGTGACAGCACTATCTAAAAGAAGAGGCACTCTCCTTTAGCTGTCGTTCCGTGTAATTTCCAAAAAAATAAATTTTTTAAAGTGTGTAACATTTCAATTCACTCAAATATCTAAAAGCATTTCCCAAAATGTGCTTTAAAAAACCTTTCAGGAAAACATTAGATTGCCACATAGTTATAGACTAAGTCTATTTCCATTTTGCTTTTATTTTATCAGAGCTTTATTTCAAACTGTCCTTTAAAATATTCTTTAAGGTTCTAACTAGCTCCCAATACTGACCTTGGAACATGAATCATTTATAACAGTATATATAATTACTTCCTTTTCAAAATATTAAAATTACTTATTACATATCTAAGAGTAAATATTAATTGTATTTATATACAGTAAATACTGCATAGAATTTGTATGTTTTATTTTTTTCATTTTCATTTCAGTTCTTAAGCATATTCACTTAAAACATATGTATGATATATATACATACATACATATATATATATAATTTATATATACTGTATTGTGTATATTCCCCAAGCAAAATGAATCATCATTTTATCATTTGCGTCCATAGAAACGTATTGTTTGTCATGACTGTTTTGCATGATTTATATCATAATCATTCAGAGCATCAGTAAAATAAGTCCAAATAAGAAGTTTAATTTTAAAAGCCTGTTTTGACATTCAAAGAGTGAGATTTCCTCTATTGCATGCTGAAGCATCCGGATATAAGGTATAAATTACTCAACTAAGCAGTTGAAGACAGTCTCGATGACCTCTGATTTTTCTGCCTCCACTTTACGTTTGGAGCCCTAACTAGTCAGAAAAGACAGGATAAATCTCCAGTTCTGGAGGGGGCGTTTCATGCTGGTCCAAGGCAGCCAGCTGTAAAAATGCTCATCCATGGGAAGCACCAGCCACACCCGCCCTCCTTCCCGGGGTCCCTCCCTTTCTTCCACCCCCATCCCTATGCTGGGTTTTCTGTCTTTCTTAGACTCGGACCCTGGTTAAAACGGGCCGTAGGGAGGGCTTCTTACATTCCTCGTTGTCTAACCTGGTCCTGGGTGCACTTCAAGCCTGGCTCATGGAAAAGGCCAGAAGTCAGACCTCAGGATGCTCCTCCCCTGGCTTCTGCGCCTCCCCCTCGCTGTGCTCTGTTTTCACATCCGGGCGTTCGCTGAACACAGAGAAGCTGCTGGAAGGGTGTGTGATGGGAACAGGGGGTGGCTGAGGGTGGAGAAGGGCCCCTCCGGCTGGCAGACGGGGGAGAAGTCCAAGGGGTCACAGAAGGCCAGTTGGCAGAGTCCAGCTCCGGTGGGAACAGAGGGGCGGCGTTCGCAGGGAGCTGCTAGGGGCCCTGCAGGGACCACTCCTGACCCCCAGTGACCCCCAGTGACCCCGGAGCTGCTGCTGAGGGGAGGCGCATGTGCGTGGGGTGAATCGGGGTGCCCCTGGGCCTTGGCCTGAGCTGTTCAATGCCAGGCCTGCTAGGGGGTGAGGGAGATCGGAAAACACAGGAAGACAGGGGTGCGGGAAATTAGGTGAGAGGGGAACTGTGATTTTCAAGAACTGATGAAAACACAGTAATTGCAGACTTAACGATCCCTCTAAGCCAGTGATTCTCAACCTTCCTGATGCCGCGACCCTTTAAGACAGCTCCTCAGGTGGTGGTGACCCCCAACCATAACATTACTTCCGTTGCTACTTCATCACTGTCATTTTGCTCCTGTGATGAACTGTCATGTAAATATCTGATAGGCAGGATGTATTTTCATTGTTACAAATGGAACATAATTAAAGCATAGTGATTAATCACAAAAACAATATGTAATTGTATATTGTGAAATATTTATTTCTAATTATAAATAAATTAAATTTTGTCTTGAATCGTGGTATAGCATGGGTAACAGTCTCAATATGACAACAGTAAACGACATGGCTACACTTTGCTACACGGAGGAGCGGTGTGTTGGTTCCTAGGACCATGGGAAATAGGTGTTTTCCGCTGGTCTTAGGCGACCCCTGTGAAAGGGTCATTCGACCCCCAAAGGGGTCGCGATCCACAGGGTGAGAACCGCCGCTCTAAGATTTTGACACACAAAGAAAATAAAGATGGTCTGACTATTTTAATTCATGCCATTGTTTATTGGTACCTATTCACCTCCACGGTATGCTCTACTCTATGTACACACATGCAAGTGTGTATGACATCCAAAGAGCATGAAACCTGAAGCCCGTGAGCTATGCGTCTTCATGACCTACTCTCAGACGACCAGTGTTTACGTTCACTTCACTTCAGTGACTTCCTTCCCGGGAACTCGGTGGCGCTTCCTACGATGACCTTTTAGGGCGGTTCATGGCCCAGCAGAGGCCCGGGGGCTGCTCTGGGCGCGGACCAGGCCCCGCCCGCCGCTCCCCATCTGCCCTGGCAGCCGAGGGCAGGGGCGCGCCGCCCTGGAATCGGGGGTGTGGAACCTCGTTTTGGCCAGAGCCTCTTGTGGCCTCACTGACACCTCCCACAGGACACAGAATGCAGTGCTGCAGGCGCCCTCTCGTTTGGCTGCCTGTGTTTTTTGTTTTTAATTTTTTTGCTCTACATTTTTACACATTTACACAAGCCAGCGGTGGAGTTAGCGCTCCATTCCACACGTTCCCTCTGAAACCGGGTACAAAGAGCAGCCGCTCCTGGAGGTGTGGGCTGTGAGCTTCGATTCTGGTGGCCTGAGGCCTTACCCGTGCCCGCGCCGGGAGGAAGCTCAGCACCCACATTGGAACAGGGCATTCTCCACGCCCTGGCAGAGGGAGGGTGAGTTCAAACAGGGGTGACTTTTCCTGGAGCAAAAGCAATGTTTGTGTTACCCGTATTTTCCAGCGTGTAAGACAGCCCCCAACTTTTCCAGTTAAAATACAGAGTTTGGGATATACTCGCCCTATAAGACGACACCTGGCGTATAACACGACCCCTGACTTTTGAGACGATTTTCCTGGGTTAAAAAGTCGTCTATACGCGGAAAATACGGTAAATTAAAAAAAAACAAAACACAATAGCGGGAATTGAAAAAAAGGATTTTTGCTTTGTCAGATGAGAATCAGTGTAAACCCGGTAGACAAGCGCTCCATGATCGATGTTTGGCGGAAGCGGTATTACCTGTGGGAAGCATCCTTTGCTGCCCCGCTCTTAGAGTCAACTGAGCAAATACCGTTTAAAACAGAGAACGGCAACATGGACCAGCGCCGTCCCCACGGCAGCGTGGGTGTCGGGCGGCTGTCATTCCAGATGCTTCTGCTGCAGCTCTGGGTCCTGCCACCATTTCCCCTGGACACTGAGGGGGTCTGGGCTGGCATCGCCCACTGTGTAGCCAGCGGCCGAGGCTGAGAAAGCGCGGGTATAATCCCCCGTTTCGGGAGCTCCCAGCCAACGGGCGGGGTGTCTCTTACAGGACGTGGGCCCTTCACAGCAGGAAATGTCTCCTACATTCTTTTAGTGAAAACTGAAAAAATAAAATAAAATAAAATAAAATAAAATAAAATAAAATAAAATAACTCCAACCCCAGAGTCCTGGGGGTGTGGGAAAATGAGGCTCCTCACGAGGACAGGTTCCTGCTGAGAGATGAGCGAATCCATCCGACCCGCAGCCTCAGAGCCCGTGCCCACCCACCGAAAGCAGGCAGACGGCCCCTTGGCGTGGCACAGGGGTCGAGTGAGTGTCAACCTTTGACCCAGGAGGATGCCTGCCCTCCCCCCTCACGCCCCCCATTAGCTGTTCTGCAGCTCAGCGCTCAGAGGCACAATGTGGCCGATGCTGCTGTGAAACAGAGCACTTCATGCCGGTTTGTTTTCATCTCTGCTGCCGCCTCGCCTCGGCTCGGAGGCCCTCCATTGTGTGAGGGAAGTGGGGGCCCCCAGGGCTGCAGGGAGGGGGCTCTGCCTGGCTCCCGGCGCTTTCAGGGCCGCTGGAGAGGCTGTAACCTGAGCGACGACGGTAAACAGCGTCTCGGGCTTTGCGGCCGCTGCTGCCGCCACGGAGATATTGATTCCCGCTCCCCGTCCCTTTGATGTGGCCGTGGAGCACGGATGCGGGAGAGAGGCAGAAATCCACAGAGCGAGCCCGCCCGCCAGGCAGCGGGGGGAGGGAGGGAGCTTGGTCCCAAGAAGAGAAACATCAGTTGTTTCTGTTGCAGGACCGGCAAGCAACCTTTTCTCCATGTTATCCGGCTGCTTTGTTTTTTTATTTCAGAGAGGAAGAAGGAGGAGAGAGAGAAACACCCACAATGAGAGAGAATCATGGACCAGCTGCCTCCTGCACGCCCCCTGCTGAGGATCGAGCCCGCCACCCGGGCCTGTGCCCTTGACCGGAATGCAACTGTGACCTCCTGGGTCAAAGGTTGACACTCACTCGACCCCTGTGCCACTCCTGCTTTCGGTGGGTGGGCACGGCTCTGAGGCTGCGGGTCGGATGGATTCGCTCATCTCTCAGCAGGAACCTGTCCTCGTGAGGGGCTTCCTTTACCCACACCCCCAGGACTCTGGGGTTGGAGTTATTTTGTTTTATTTGTTTCAGTTTTCACTAAAAGAATGTAGGAGACATTTTCTGCTGTGGAGGTCCCATGTCCTGTAAGAGACACCCCGTCCGTTGGCTGGGAGCTCCCCAAACAGGTGATTATACTCCCTTGTTTTCTCCTCCGCAGTTGATCCTGTCTGGGGCCTGTTCCCGCTGAACTGCATCTAGGACAGTGGTTCTCAACCTTCCTAAGGCCAAGACCCTTGCATACAGTTCCCCATGGGGTGGTGACCCCCAACCATCAAATGTTGCTACTGTTTTGGATCGTGATGTAAATATCTGCATTTTCCGATGGTCTTAGGCGACCCCTGTGAAAGGGCCGTTTGACCCCCAAAGGGGTTGCGACCCACAGGTTGAGAACTGCTGCGTCTTATAGCCAAGGACACCCCGCTAACATTCTATTTCTGGGGAAACGTCTTGTGGGGAGAGCCTGAGAGTTTGTTGTTGAGCCACTGCCCACGGATGGCCTCTACCCCACTGATTTGCCCTCGCTTTCGAGGTGCATTCACTTAGGAACACGTCCGGCTGTCTTCCTGCGACACTGAAGTCTACGTCACTTTGACAGGAAACAAGCTGTTTCCAGGACTCACAGCCTGGAACCATCCTGAACACTAAGTCTTGCAACAGGAAGAAACCGGGTATTTTCTAGGATGCACTGGCACGAAGGCCTGGCACCAAGTTGCCGATGTAGCCGCACCCCCTGGACAGCGTGGCCTCTCACGTCCTCCTGCTCCGCTGGGACAGTCAGCTCAGCCGGAACTTTGCCTCTGGAGCAGCGGCAGACCTTTTGGGACTCACCGACCGCCAGTGGCCTGAGGACCACCCCCGGGTGACCGCTGACAGAGACCCGTTTGAGAGGGACCGCCTGCCTGCCGCTCTGAACCCCAGCTGCGGTCTGCATTCAATCCGAGGCGAGTTGTCCAAACGACTGTCCACTGACGGCGCCTCCCCTGACTGGGCCCTTTCACACGAACCGGGTCCGCTGTTGAGCAGTGTTTTTCTCTTTAACTAGAGAGGCCCCACTAGCAGCACCCGAGCTGTGTTTGGCTTGCCTCCTGGAAGGAAAATGGCATTGTCTGGAGAAGGGATATATGGAGAGAAACAATTTCAAAAGAAGTATTTAATTGTTAATACATTAACATATTTAGTAATATAACTATATTTGCAAATACTACTTTTTGAAAGTCACAAGATCAAATCCTATAAAATAAAGAGCTAATATGCTAATTAGAACAGCAGAATGACCTTCCAGAATGACCTTCTGGAACGACCAGTGGGTGGAGCCGCTGAGCGATGGGGTCACAGGGCCACCAGGGCCATGAGTTCTGTGCACTGGGCCTCTAGTGGAATATAAAATATAGAAGAAAAACCACCAACTTAAAATAGAGCTCAATGGTTAAGAAAGATTTCAGATGTATATCTTTACCTAAAATATTGAAGTCGGTCATTGATATGGGTTGAATTCATTATGAAATTGCCCAGTCTTACACCATCAAGAAGATTGGATATTTTATTTATACCTTTACGCTGAAGTTGCTTCCATATGCATACATTACCGGAGACACTTTCCGAAGAGGAGACAAAGTTGTCTTGCAAATGAGCTTCTTCAGCGCATTTGCATGGAGTTTGACAAATGGCTGCCGAACAAAGAGCAGAGCCACGTGAAGGGAGAGTTAACCGAGGCTCCCACGAATACACCCGGAGAGCACTCCCTCGGAGCGGGGTGCTGTGGGTGCAGGGGCGTGGGGGTGCTGCCGCATTCCCGGGACCACGTGGGCAGGGCACAGAACGTGGCCACAGCTGTGGTGCTTTACACAAAGAAACACTGCTGTCTTATCTGCACAAAAATCCATTCTCTTTATTCTCTACAACCAAAAAATAATCATCAAAAGTAAACGAAACACTAGTTACAAGTCTAGAATACATAATGTAAGGCCTCCTTAGGGAATATTTTGTGGCATTTAAAGTGCGGAGTAAATTAATATGAAAGGGAAAGAACTGTATTATTCATGAAAGAAAGTGCTTCCACAAAATTATCTTAAGTGTAAGACAAAACCATTAAGAATGTGCCTGACCGGCGTGGCTCAGTGGATAGAGTGTTGACCTGCAGATTGAAAGGTCCCAGGTTCGATTCCTGTCAAGGGCATGTACCGTGGTTGCGGGCACATCCCCAGTAGGGGGTGTGCAGGAGGCAGCTGATCGATGTTTCTCTCTCATCCATGTTTCTCTCTCTCTCTCTTCTTTTCCTTTCCTCTCTCAAGTCAATAAAAATATATTAAAAAAGAAAAAAGAATGCAGAGTGATGTGAAAGTGTGCAGGGAACAAGCTTATAAAATTTACCTTTGAATCTTCCATGTTTTCAGATCTAGGAGCTGTTTTGTGTTGCATATACAATTATATAACACATGAATTGTTTTGTACTTTCATATCTGGTCATCTTTTATCAGTATAAGAATGAATAATTAAATAGCGGATAATTAATTTTTGTTTTTGATGATCTCATTAGCTAAGCGTACAAAAGGTATTGGCGTACATGGCATTTCTCTTTCTGATACAAAAACAAAAATAAAAACATAGTCTGTACCTGTCAATTAGATTCGGGAGGCAAGGCCAGCTGGTGTGGCTCAGTGCTGGAGTCATTGAGGTCAGGGTTCAATTCCAGGTCAGGGGCCATGCCAGGTTGTAGGCTTGCTCCCCAGTAGGGGGCATGCAAGAGGCAGCTGATCAATGATTCTCTCTTATCAGTGAGTGATCTTTCTATCTTCTCCCCCTCCCTTCTTCTCTGAAATCGATAAAAATATTTTAAAAAATACTTCTTTAAATTCTGGAGGCAAAAATAGTTTTGATTTAAAATAAATAATGCTAATTTTATGTTAATTACAATTTAGACAAAAAATATTTTCATTTCTAATATTGATAATATAGATTCTAAAAATTTAATCCAAGTTACTTCAATATTTTGATTCATTATAATTGAAACTACTACCAATAGTACAACCCTGCCTTAATCTACATAAATCTCCATAAGAATGATGCTTCTAAAGTTTGCATGTATTTAAAATAATTTTGCCACTCCAGGCCTAGATAATTACCTAAGTCTTTCCTCTCTTAATAATGCCATGAAAAGAGACGAATTTTTTATGCTAATGGCCCTGTATTAGTCTAGTGTATAAGCTGATGTAATGAAAAGCTTGTCACAAAAAACTTCGAAATTGATGGAGTAACAAATCTCCAAATACCCCATTACTCCTGTACATTACTCTGTTTATCTTTAAGAATTCTATACTCCCTCCCCCCAAAAAAAATTACATAAATGATTAATTTTAATGAACCCGAGCAAACAATTTTGTCTACCAAAGGAGTGACCGCTAAACACGGATATAGAACTCTCCCAGACAGATTCTGCAGGGACAGGAATTATCTGTCGCTTACTGATCTGCCTTCCTTCCTTATGTTTTTCATTAAAATACAAATGTACGGTATAATATAGATTATCCATCATTCCTTTAGTCTCTTGTCAATATGTCGCGAGGAAGAAAGTCAATAATAAATAGACGGAATGAAAAATGTCATAAAAGACATGTTTCACCTGTCATGCTTTATCATTTGATTTACTGACACCTCTGAGTTATTGGTGGTGACCAAGAAAAAAAATACATACTAGATTCAACACATCCTTTGGAATTAAAACATAAGGGCAAAGACAAATGGATTTCATTCCTGTTTGTTCTCTGTGCAGACACTATGTTTAGCTTGGTAATTTTAGCAGGGGGCCTCAAATCAATAACTCAGGGACCTCAGCTTTGTTGATGTACAATCTTTCCTTACATCATTTATAAAACATTTATCAGCAGCCATTTCTAATAGGGATGTTTGAATGCGAAGGGCTTCATACAGTGCATAGCTTCCTATCTAATAAAAGAGTAATATGCAAATGGACCATCACACCAAGACACAAGATGGCCGCCCCATGTGGACACAAGATGGTCCCTACATGAATGCCACCACAAGATGGCCTGCAGGGGAGGGCA
>PVJN01009424.1:0-60892 GCA_004026805.1 Lasiurus borealis
AGAGAAATGTGTGCATATGTGTATGTGTATGTTGAGGGGTATGCTAATGATGTCATTTTAAAATTCTAACTATATAGTCCCCATAAATAAAGCATAAGAAAGAAGGAGTAGAGGAGAAAAACAATAATAGTATATGCTTTTGAAAAGATTTCCTCATGTCAGATCTACAGATAATCAAATAGTATAGTAGGATTGCAAAAGGATGCTGCCTCATTAGAGGTGAGACATACAAGGTAAGAATTTGATGAAAGTTGTAGATTGTGCTTAGAGGTCTGAGTGACAATTGCCCTTTATATGTGATACCTACAAAGAAAATGTATGAGTGAACAAAGAGAAAATTGTTATAACAGTGATTATTAGTAACATGAAATTTGTGCACTCAGAGGAGGGGTTGTCCCTCAGCCCGTCTTACAATCTCTCCAATCTGAGATCCCTTGCACAATCTGGGACTGCTGACTCCCAACTGCTTGCCTTCCTGACTGCCTGATTGCTCCTAACCACTTCTGCTTGCCACCCTGATCGCTTAATAACCACTCCCCTGCCAGTCTAATTGACACCTAACTGTTCCCCTGCTGGCCCGATTGCCCCCACCTGCCCTCCCCTACAGGCCTGGTCCCCTGGCCATCTTGTGACAATGTGGGGGTGCCATCTTCTGGTAGCTATCTTGTGATGATGTGGGGATGACCATCTTGTGACCACATGGAGGTGGCTATCTTGTGGCAGCTATCTTGTGATAACATGGGAGTGTCCATCTTGTGGAGGCCAACTTGTGATGATGTGGGGGTGGCCATCTTTGTGAGGGTCAATTTGCATATTACCTCTTTATTATATAGGATTATATGATGTAATTATATTTATGTAAATATATTGTTTGTATAATCTATAATTATAAAATATTGATTATTATATAATGTAATAATAATGATTATAATAACAATATGAACAAAAGCTACCTCTAAAATTACTAAACATTTCTCAAATCCCAAGTACTATTTTAAGGACTTGGTACATATATTATTTAATTCTCAAAATAACCAAGAAACAGTTCCTATTACTAACTTCATTCAGGAAATAGAATGCTGTGTTAAATTAATTCACCAGTGTCATTCAACTGGTAAACAGTACTTGAAGTGTTTCTACAGTAGATAAGGTTTGCATTTGCTGCAGAGTTCTCAAATAAACCAATTCTGGATTATTAATGGAAAACGTGATTTTTATTTAAAAAACCCACTGTGCATAATATAAATAAATATTTTTTATTAATAATTGTACTATCTAGCCATGTGTTGTTTAGTTAAAAACTACATTCTAACCGTGAATACTGCATAAATTTGTTTTGTATTCTTAATTTGGGACAAAAGATAAGATTTTTTATTTCTTTTCTTAATATTTTATTAAAATGTTCTAAGAAATTATAAAAATCTTTACAATCCTAGGTCTTAATTTATTTCATCTTTAAATAGAAAACTGTTAATGAACCTTCTCTCCCCTGAGAGTTAGCTAACCTGAAACCCAAGAATGCCATAACCTTTCTGGAAGTGTTTCTAATTGATTAGCAATTACAAGTAATTCAATTAAATGAGCTCATTTTTATTTTTAATGAAGTTGTTACTGTAATAATTATTTCTGAGTACTGTACTTGAAGCCTCTAAGCATACTTCTATTTGCCTTAATACTTCCTCTTGAAAATTAAAACAATGCCTCTTTTCAATGTTTAATCTTTCCTTCACCACAAAGACATCAATAAATTATTTTGGTAACACTGCGACATTCAGATACTGTGTTAGTATTTTCAGATAAAAACAATCATTACATGGTTTTATTATTTTAAATAAAAATACTATAGTTTTACACAGATATAGAGGATTATATGGTTGAATAGGGGAGCAAAATTTGACACCTCAAAATGTCTTTGGCATGAGGGTTAAAGTAGGCTGATTTTTATTTTTATTTTTTGAAACAGAAGATTCGGGAAGTTTTCCTTGTTACCTGCCTAAAAGAATTTAGATAAAGGGCTTGTTTTCAGAACAGAGCTATCACTAGAGATGTCTACAAGAATCTGTGTTAGGTGTGATGGGAGAGCCTCCACAATGTCTAAAGTAGAATCTACTCTGTGTCCCATTGTATATTCATGGACCAGCAAACCCTTACTTAACAAACATTTTTTTTTTCCATCTCAATGTGAATTGCCTTTCTCATCTTCCAAGTCCCAAATCACAAACACCCTTTCTCCTCAGCTCACAATGGCATATAAGCCTTACTTGCCAGATTTGTTCTTGGCCCCATATTCTTATGGGACCCCCAACATATACACATACTTATATTTATTAGATTTTTTTTATTATCTCCTCTTAATCTGTTTTATGTTGATCTAATTCTTAGGGTAGCCAGAGGAACCTAAAAGGGTAAAGAGATATGTATTTTCCCCAGACAATTGCTATTGCCTCTTACCTTGCTGTCATGTTACACTTAATCACAGGGATATATTCTGACAAAAGCATTAGTAGGCAATTTTGTCATTGTGTGAACATCATAGCTTGTACTTTTGCAAATCTAGATGGTATGACCTTCTACTGCAATTGTACCATACTTTTATATGACTGGCAGCACACTACTAGTAAGTTTGTTTATACCAGCATCACCACAAATAAGTGAATAATGCCTTCTACTATGATGTTACAATGGCTGTGATATCACTAAGTAATAGGAATTTTCACCTTTATTGTAATCTTACCAGATTATCTGTTTGGGATACAGCTTATCCTTAACAAAAGCATCATTATGTGACACATGAAATATATTGAAAAATTATCTGTGATGGTAACTATAGCAAAAAAAAAAGAGCTTGCGCCGAGACCGGTTTGGCTCAGTGGATAGAGCGTCGGCTTGCGGACTGAAAGGTCTCAGGTTCGATTCCGGTCAGGGGCATGTATCCTGGTTGCTGGCACATCTCCACTGTGGGGCGTGCAGGAGGCGGCTGATCGATGTCATCGATGTCTCTTTCTCATTGATGTTTCTGACTTTCTATCTCTCTCCCTTCCTCTCTGTAAAAAATCAATTAAAAAAAAAAGAGAGTTTGGAGGAAGTTGAAATGTTAATTAGCATTCTTGTTTCCTATATAAAGTTGTGAAGAACTGAAAGAAGAAAGAAAAGCATATCTTGAATAATTTTTTAAAAATTAACAATATGAAGAGGCAAAAGAGGAGAAGTGAACCAGGAAATTTTAAAATTCAGAATATCTCTAAGTTGAAAATGTATAGTTAATGAATGCTTTCTCTGAGAGGGGGTGATTTATAATTAAGGAAAAGAAATTAAGGAAATCTGAGCATTAGAACAGAGATTATGGCTTTTAGGATATGCACAATATTTCATATATATATATATATATATATATATATATATATATATACATATGTATGTATCTCTCACATATATAATCATATAGACTACTAATATACTCAGCACTGCATGCTAATTATGTAGAGAGATCCAATATGAAGGGAATCAAGAAGATACCATATGAACATTCAGCCCGTGTGCTCAGTGGTTGATTACCAACCTATGAACCAAGAGGCCACTGTTCAATTCCTGGTCAGGTCACATGTCCCAGTTGTGGGATTGATCTCCAGAAGGGAGTGTTCAGGAGGCAGCTGATCAATTATTTTCATTATTGATGTCTCTATCTCTCTCTCCCTCCCCCTTTCCTCTCTGAACTCAATACAAATATATTAAAAGAAGATACCATATGAAATAAGGGAAGCAAGTTAAAGAACTGAATAACAAGCTTATCCTTGACCAAAGAAAAGTCTTAATTGATGATTTAGGTGATTGAAACAAGTTCAATTTCCTCCATTTGATAAGTTGACTGAATGGAGTAACCTTTGCAGATAAAACTAGCTGAGAAGTCTTGTTCATGATGGGACTATGGATAGGGAGGTGATTTAATTGTTTCCTCAACTTATGTGTTTAGGGGATGAAGACAGATAAGTTATCTTTCAAGAAAGGGCACTAAATATCTGAAGAATTGTTTTCTGATCTTTTAACTCTTTCGTAGCAAAGATACAATATTACCTTCTCTTCATACTTTCCTAAAATATGAATGCCAAAGTACTTTCTTGAAATATTCTCAATACTTTAGCTGACTTCAGAAACAAAGACAACTTCTGTCAAAAAGAAGTATTTATCCTTAAATATTGGGATAGAGACATATTGCATCCTGAAAACAAGAATGGAAATTTTTCATGGAGTAGAAAAGAAAAGATTTCTCATCTGTCATTCATTAGAAAAATAAATATATTTTGATTTATTTGAGAGTACATAAACTTTCAGAGAATATATACATTCCATAAAGAAAATCAGATAGTACCACAGAATAAAGAAATGGGCTACAAGGAAAATAGGTAAGCAAGTACATTAGTAAAGCATATAAGTAAGACATTTAACTATATTTTTAAAACGTTGTAATTAGAATAATACAATTTAATGTATTTTAAGGCAAAGCAAAACTAATATTTTAGATATTAGTAGTCTAGATTTTATCAAAGAGAAAGTTGAAAGAAAATTATAGAAAGCTTTTAATTTATTGAAAATATGTACATGTATTTTTGTTGTAAAATTTAAGGGGGGAAAAGCTCAGTCTGTGTATATATATATATATATATATATATTATCTAAACCAACAGAGTCAGAAAAATGAAAGTCAAAGAAATTCAATTAGTGTAAGAAGCCAAGGAAGATTAATGAAGGAAAAACAAAAGAAGAATCTTATGTTTCAAGTAATTTCAAATAAATCAGAAATTATAACAAATATGAATAAATTAAACACTCTCTTAAAAAGCAAAGACTATTTTTTGAAAAAAAAAAAGCATCCTATCAAGTAATTCCAAATAAATCAGTAGTTATAAAAAATGTGAATAAGCACAGGTTGTTTGTGATTAGGAAAAACTTCTTAGAAATAGACCAAATGCTTTGTAATAAATATGAATACTAATACAATAGTATTATCATGATTAGGATAAATTGAATTGGAAAAGGGAAACGAGAAAATAAGTATAATCTTCTTCAAAGGAATTTTGCTGCAAGGTAGAGGAAAGAAGTAACATAGCTTGTCTGAAAAGTAGGGATAAGAACAGTCTTTTTTTTTTTTCAGAATGAAGAAAAGTGGGATTATGTGTTCATAGAAATGATACAGCAAAAAGTGAAAAAATTGAGGATAAGGAAAAAGTGTAGATAATTACTGTTGTAATATTTGTCATAGGCAACAGGGCCTGGTTATAATGTATAAATCAAGGGATAGTATCTATCCTATCTAATCAAAGAGTAATATGCAAATTTATCATATCTCTGCTACACCCACAAGCTATGCCCACTAGCCAATCAGGAGCAGGTATGCAAATTAACCCAACCAAGATACCTAAGGCCACAGAGAGAGTAGAAGGGAAGCTTGAGTTGCTCCAGTGATGGAGGAAGCCAATATTTCCACACACCCTGGCTGGCCCAGGCTTCTGCTTAAGGCTACAAGTTTCAACTATATAAGATAAATAAATTGCAACAGAAATGGCTGCCACCTCTGAACAAGCAGAAGGCTTAGCTCTGCTCCAGGCTACAAAGTTTCAATTGTAGAAGATAAATAAATCCTAGATACCAGGGCCTCCACTTGGGTCTCTGGGGGGCACATCTGGCTTGTAAATCACCACAGGCCCCTCACCCAGGCTACCCCACACCCCAAGGGAATCCTCATCCTGATCTGGGACACACTTCAGGGAAAACCAGCTGGCCCCGACCCATGCACCAATCCTCTATCCTATCTACTAAAAGAGTAATATGCAGATTGACTATTACTCCAACACACAAGATGACTGCCCCCATGTGGACACAAGATGGCCACCACAAGATGGCCAGCAGGAGAGTGAGGTTGGGAGGGACCAGGCCTGCAAAGGAGGGCAGTTGGGAGTGATCAAGCCTGCAGGGGAGGGCAGTTTGGGGTGACCAGGCTGGCAGAGGAGGGAAGTTGGGACTGACCAGGCCTGCAAGAAAGGGAAGTTGTGGGGAACCCAGGCCTCAGGGGAGAGCAGTTGGAAGGGACAAGCCTGTAGGGAAGGGCAGTTAGGGGTGACCAGGCCTGCAGGAGAGGGCAGTTAGGGGCAAACATGCTGGCAGGGGAGCAGTTAGGCATGAATCAGGCTAGCAGGGGAGTGGTTAGGGGGTGATCAGGCTGGCAGGGAGAATCAGTTAGGGGCAATTAGGAAAGTAGGCAGGTGAGCAGTTGGGAGCCAGCAGTCCTGGATTGTGAGAGGGATGTCCGACTGCAGGGATCGGGCTTAAATAGGCAGTCAGACACCCCTTGAGGGGTCCCAGATTGGAGAGGGAGCAGGCTGTGCTGAAGGACACTCCTTCCCTGCCTTGCATGAATTTTGTGCACTGGGCCTCTAGTGTGTGTGTGTGTGTGTGTGTGTGTGTGTGTGTGTGTGTGTGTATGCCTAAGTGACCAACTGGATGATAAACCAGTAGATAGCTATGATGCTCACTGACAACCAGGGTAAAGATGCTCAACTCAGGAGCTTCCCCCTCGTGGTCAGTGTGCTCCCACAGCCAACCTCCCATAGCTGGCCAACCTCCTGCCATCCCTTCCCCCAGCTGGCCAGCCCCAACTGGCCCTGATTGGGACTGAGAGAGACGGCCTTCATTGGCCCAGATCACCAGTCAGGAAACCCACCCATGCAGGAATTCATGCACCAGGCCTCTAGTTTTAACATAATAGTCAAATCATGAAAGTACACCTTTTAATAGGCAATTATACTTAAGACACAAATGTTCTGCCTGGCTGGCTTGGTTCAGTTGGTGGAGTATCAACCCATGTAATGGGAGGTCACTGGTTCAATTTTCAGTCAGGGTACATGCCTGCATTCCAGGCTCAATCCCCAGGGGAGGGTGTGCAGAAGGCAGTCAATTGATGTTTCTCTTTCATTAATGTTTCTTTCACTCTGTCTTCCTCTCTTTAAAATTAATATTTTATATAATAAAAGCCTAGTATACTAAGTATCTGATTGTCCAGTTGGCCATTCAACCAATCAAAGTGTAATATGCTAATGATATGCTAAGGCCACTCAACCGCTCGCTTTGATGTGCACTGATCACCAGGGAGCAGACACTTGACTGGTTGACCAGTTACTATGATGTGCACTGACCACCAGGGGACAGATGCTCCAACCAGTAGGTTAGCTTGCTGCTGAGGTCTGGCCAATTAGGACTGAGATGGGCTGGACATGCACTGGAGGCTTCTCATGATTCCTCCCTGGCTGGCCAACCTCCTGTGTCCTTCCCCAGCCCTGATCATGCATTGGTGTGATCCTTCGGCCTGGCCTGCACCCTCTTGCAATTCAGGCTGAAGGAACCCCCCTGAGTGCACAAATTTCATGCACCAGGCCTCTAGTAAACATATAAAAAGATACAAGTGTTCTAATGCTTGATGGTACAGCAAATATTCTTAAAAATTAATAAATTAGCAGGCAGGCTCAGGATAGATATAAACATTTTATACATATATACACAAATATATGTTTGATATAAACATTAGTAGGTTTTAAAACAGGAACTTTTAGCATTGTATGCTTTTGTGAGTAAGAAAATGATGGCTTTATTTTGACTTCTATATTCTTTAGAAATATTTTTTTAAATATTTGAAATTTCAAATATTCAACTATTTCAAATCTTTAGATCATTTGAAAATTATTACTATATGTATACATCATCACTATATTAGAAAAAATTAACTTTATTTTTATGGCAATGAATTATAATACATTTTATTAATGGAATGTAAGGATGCAATTACATAGAACAAGATAAATTTATATATGCTGTCAAAAAAAGTTGTTCCAATATATTATTAGGTGAAAAACATGTATTACATTCTAAATACATATCTTTGGGTATAGGATTGAATTTGGAAGGTGAGAAGAAAATCTATTTTCAAATCAATTTTTTAAAAATCATAAATATTAATTACTGATATATTATATCCTTAAGTAATAAGCTTCATATAACTAATAAAAATTCTAGAAGTTAAAGGTTTCTGAGAAATATTTGAATCACAGTATAAGGATATATGCCATTTTAGAAGATAAAAAGCTTTTTTCTTTTGAAGCTAGAATAAGGTCATGGAGCCTCCATTAAGTTATATCAATTGGAACACTTTTAGTGACAGCTATTAATGACCATTGAAGAATGAGAACTTACCTTTCATTTAGAATTTCTGAAAATTTGAGAACAGTAGGTCAGATATTTCCTTTCTGGACTATTTTCCTGTGCATTTTTGTATTGACTTTCTGTGCAGTATTTGCTATGACCCTGAATTTTGCCATGTGAATTTTGAGAATAGCTTTGATCATTTGACAGCGCCATTCCATGTATTTAAATTCCATTAGACTGTAAGTTAAATATAAGTTGATAATTTTTATCTCAAAAGAGGAATGTTTTAGATATTTCAAGTTGAAATTATATTAATTAGCACAGTGTTATAAAGCTGCCCCATGTATGTTTTAAAGCTATGTCTGGCTGTATAGCACAGAATTCAAACCCAAATTCAGGTGGCACAGGGTACCTGAAATTAAATCTTCTTGGTTTAACAAATAATAACACATGTGTGCTTCAGTTTCCTCAGCAGTACTAGCAAGTAGGAATAAAAATAACATTGATTTATAAGGTTATTTTTAAATCAAATTAGTTGATATTTGTGAAGTGCTCTGAAAAGAGCTTGGCAGATAGTAAATGCTACATAAAGTACAAAATCTACCAACTAGAATATGAATTGAAAGAATAATAGTTAATGTTAGGCAATGTAATTTAGACATGGTCCAAATTTATTTTAGTCCATTTCTAGTCACAAACTCCAAATTTTTAAGAAATCAAATTAATTTTATGAAAGTAGATGAAAGTAGATGTTGATTGAATGGAAATATACACAGACATCCACATGCACACACACATGTATTTCCATGTGTTTTTATTAAATTAAGCAGTCATCCTCCTATCTCATGTTATCATAAAGCTGATAAGCCCATGCGGTAGGACAATTTCTGTCAAATGAAAAAAGAAAAATAGTATATTCTAAATTTCAATCACATATTTGGATGAACTAAAGTATCAGGTAACTAGTTATAAGTTTTAAAATATGGTTCCAAACCTAGTCATAAGGATCATATGAGGAGATTTAACAGCTCAGCTATTCAGACCCTACCACACATAAATGGTCCAGAACCTCTAGATCTGTAAGAGTGAGGATCCTAGAACCCCTTTTCTTAAATGAATGAAAGAATGAATAAATAAATAAAATAAGTAAAACCTAACAAAAACAAAGAAAACCCGCTACACGCAATATAATAAAGCACATGTAGGCATCTGCGGCTAACAGAATTTTTAAGATCTCTTTCAAATGCTTACTTTTATAATTGTTTATACAGGAGTGTGAATCTCTGTGTAAACTAACAACCAAGTATTATTGTGGAGGCAAAATGTAATGCTTTTCATTTCACCTGTGTTGCCCATTCCATCCTTAATGATTCAAACACTACCAACTTCAAATCCTTGTCTACAGTGGCCATTGGTCCCCCTGTGCTCAATTCCTATGGTAGGAGTAATATGACTCCTATGGCTAAAAGTTAGGTGAGGTAGATAAGAGATCAATCAAAGGACTTGTATGCATGCATATAAACATAACCAATGAACATAGACACTGGGGGGTTGGGGTATGCCTGGGAGGGAGGGGGGGCAATGGGGAGATATATATAAAAATTTAATAAAAAAATTAAATTAAATTAAAATTAAATTAAAAAAAATAAAATTGCCTGAATAGAAACAGTTTTCATTGTAGTAATAAACTAAAATTATAGCTGCTACCAAAATAATATCTTGAATTCAAAAATCAACATCAGATGATTAGGTCATTGCCCAGTGATTTGTTGCAATTGAATATAGCAATTAAGATACAGAAAATTGAATTTTTTTTAAAAAAGAAACATGTAGGGGGATTGCCCTTATAGTTCAAAATGGGCTAGTGACAAAGCTCAATTTTTTTTTTCCGTGGGGGGAGAGGAGAGGGAAATACAGTGAAAGGAGGAAAGAATGTACACAAATCGTGATTTCATGGTGTTGTGCTATTATTTATTTTCTATCTTAAAAGGACACAGCTACATCATTAATAAAAAAAAAGGTATGTGACTGTTAAGAGGCATTTTGTTTAAGAAATATGGGATACAATATCTCAGTAGGCAGATCACATAAATCTTCCTGCTTGCTGCACTGATTTTGTACAAGTTGCTGTTAATGCAATTCAAGTAACTTATATGCAGATGGTTTAATGGGAGTGGTTAACACTGAAGTGTTGACAGACATTTCAGAAATTCTGCCAGGGGTACCATTCATAGTCCAATCAACTCTAAATGTCTTTCTTTAACCAGTAATGGGGTCTAATTGCTTTTAGATTAGCATGTCTTTCATCTTTTTTCCATTAAAGTTCTGGAAATATCCTGGAAAGAAATCTTCAGTTTCCCTTCACAGAGTGGTATTTAGTAGTAACTCCACTGGTTTCTATGGGAATAACACTGTTTTCACACAAAAGGACTTAGAGCTTAAACATTTTCATCCTTATTCTAAGATATGTGTCAAGAAAAATAAATTGGTTTGTATTTAAATGATATTTTACTAGTACTTCCTTCTATGGCTCAGTAATCTTTCCCCATCGGGGCTCACAAAAAATTATTTTTCTTTATCTATATATGTAGTTTCCTTGGCTCCCATTTAACTGTTCTGTTTAGAAATTATATTTTTAATCCAATATGCTGCTCTTTTTAGATTGTATTTTACAAAATCACCAAGTTAATTCAATAAGAAAATTAAAGAGATTCTTATTTCTTCTCATGCATCAAAACAATGATGTGATCAGACACTTTACACTATATTGACTATATACTGTATATGGCATGGCAAAGGCAAAATTGACATGGTTACTTTATTTTATCATAGTCTAATTCACTTGTTTTCATGATTAATTTTGATACTATACTATTCATAGAGCAGCATAAAAATGTGCTATTCTAATCTTAAGTGAGCACCCTGCTGGGCTTTTTCAAACTTGCTGTTCGAGCTAAATAAAAGTCTGGTGGTCTCAATGAGGCAGATGGGGATCTGGTGCCAATAGGCTCTCAAAGATCACTCATAAAATTTCATATTTTTATTAACTCAGTGCTTAAATAGTATAATTTTGGAAGACAATTAAGAACCACTTATGCTGATGCAGTTCCATTTGTTTATTTTCTCCTTTGTTTACCTTGCCCTAGGTTCTAGGAAATGTATTACCAAACATATTGCTTTGAGATTTTATTGCCTATGTTTTCTTCTAGGACTTTTATAGTTTCACAACTTACACTTAAGTTTTTTATCCAACCTGAGTTTCTTCTTGTGTATGGTGTAAGTTGGTGGTCTAGTTTCATTTTTTTGCATATACCTGTCCACTTTTCCCAACACTATTTATTGAAGACACTGTATTTTCTCCATTGTATGCTCCTGCCTCTTTATCAACTATTAATTGAGGGTAATGGCTTGAGCTGATTTCTGGTTCTCTGGTCTGTTCCATTGTTCTATATAACTATTCTTGTGCCAGGACTAGACTGTTTAGGAAGACAAAAATGGGGAAAGGACCTAAATAGAGATTTAAAAAGTGGACATACAAATGGTCAAGAAACATGAAAAACTGCTCAAAGTCACTAATCATCAGAGAGGTGCAAATTAAAATGACAATGAGGTATTATCTTACACCTTTCAGAATGGCTACCATCAACAAATCAACAAATGACAAGTGCTGGCAAGGGAGGATGTAGAG
The DNA here is from genome assembly GCA_004026805.1 of Lasiurus borealis. Classification (NCBI taxonomy): domain Eukaryota; kingdom Metazoa; phylum Chordata; class Mammalia; order Chiroptera; family Vespertilionidae; genus Lasiurus; species Lasiurus borealis. Next base: position 11,879 of record PVJN01009424.1, read on the forward strand.
AAAAGGGAACCTTCTTGGACTGCTGGTAAAAATGCAGACTGGTGCAGCCACTGTGGAAAATAGTATGGGGTTTCTCAAAAAGTGAAATATTGAACTGTCATTTGATTCAGTGATCCCACTTCTAAGAATATATCCTAAGAACCCCAAAACTCTAATTAGAAAGAATATATGCACCCTGATGTTCACAGCAGTGTTATTTACAATAGCTAAGATCTGGAAACAGCCCAAGTGCCCATCAGTAGATGAGTGGATAAAAAATCCTGTGGTACATTTATACCATGGAATACTATGCAGCTGTAAAAAAGCAGAATCTCTTACCATTTGAAATGGTATGGGCAGACCTGGATAGCATTATGGTAAGAGAAATAAGACAGTTAGAGAAAGACAAGTATCACATGATCTTATTCATGCATGGAATGTAATGAACAAAATAAATTGATGAACAAAATAGTTCCAGAGACATAGAATCATAGAACAAACTAATGAATCTAAGAGGGAAGTCAGGGGTTGGTGGGGAGGGAGATATTAAGAGGAGAACTTTTATTCATATATGTATACCCATAGACACAGCTAATAGTGTAGTGAAGGTCAAGAAAGGGCAGGTGAGGCATAGAGGGGGCAATGGGAAAAAAGGGGGGCTATCTATAGTACTTTTCACAATAAAGATCATTTTTAAAAATATAATTTTATTGAGTTTTTTTACAGAGAGCAAGGGACAGGGATAGAGAGAAATATTAATCAGCTGCCTCCTGCATACCCCCCACTGGGAATGTGTTTGCAACCAAGGTATATGACCTTGACTGGAATTGAACCTGGGACCATTCAGTCCACAGGCTGGCACTATCCCCTGAGCTAAACTGGGCAAGATCATTTCTTTGTAAAAAGAACTACTTAGGATTGTCAAGTCTTTCATGGCAGAACAATGTATCTGTTCAACTGTGATGGTGGACACACTCCTGCAAAATCAGAAAATAGTTATTATTTGAATCATGAAAGGGTAAACTTGACATGATTCTATACCTGCTGTAATGAGCAAATAGGTCCTACAGACAAACCTAGGCAATACCCTGCTTTTAAATCTCTTGTTATTTGAGCATTGGATAGAAATTTGAGTTCATTAAATCTCTATTTTCTGTCTGGCATTTGCTGAAATTATGTTTTAAAATTTTAAATTTTGAATTAATTACTAGCTTTATTAAATAAAATGGTCAATAGTATATCCAGTATTTTAATAATCTGAAAGGATTTTATAACCATACTAGAGGCCCGCTGCACAGATTTTTGCACTGGTGGGGTCACTCAGCCTGGCCTGCACCCTCTCACAATACAAGACCCCTCAGAGGATATCCAAGAGAAGGTTTTGGCCTGATCCCCACAGGCCAGGTCAAAGAACCCCACCAGTGCACGAATCTATTCACCAGGTCTCTGGTATGTATGTAAGATCTTTGGTTAATGTCTTCCTGCCCTCTCTCCTCACCCCTTCCCTCAGAGATTCATAAGTCTGTTCCATGTTTCCTTGCCTGTGGTTTCCACTCCTGAGTTGAGTGTTTGCCCCATGCAGGTAAATGTGCATCATAGCTATTGGCTTGTTGGCCAGTCAGCAGGTTGGTTGGTTGCATAGGCTTTTATTTATATAGATATTTTTGTTGTGATTACACATGTCATTAATGTAATATCCTTGGAGATTTTCTACTACCTGCATGAAAAATAGTGTAATAGACCCTCCACTCAGTATTTATTTATTTATTTTGGGGTCTTTAGTGCTTTTTCAGAAATGGATTAGTTAGTGTGTGATAATTTTATAATTTCTTGCAGTGGAATTGTTAGCTCTCATGCTTTTAAAAATTTATGTGGTTATTAAGTACTCTATACTATACACATAGGAAGAGAAATAGCACTGTGGGACACTGTAAATTATACTGACTGAGCTTTAAATGCTGTACAAATCTACCTCAGCTGAACTCCCACCTACTGTGGAGGACAATACTAGATATGAAAACTGTTCTGGAATTCTAACGATGAACAAACTCAGAAAGAATATAGATCATCAGCTAAAAAAGAACTGAAGAAACCTCATCACTCCTTTCCCCAAAATAGCTTAAATGCAATCATTCAAAGACATCTATGAATATTAACACATACATGTTTTAAATAATAATTAAGGAGAATAATAAAAATTCAATTAATTACATTTATATAACTAAATACATTTTCCTTGTAAAAATGCCTAACTCCCTGAAATCTCACAAGCATATAAATTGAAATCTAATATTTCTTGACATTTACCATAATTTAATATGTCCTGGAGAAATAATTTGAGTACTCTATATAAATGAAAATCATATTCCAAAGTAAAACACATACATGCAAAAGAGGAAATAAATATGCAAAGAAAAGTCAGTAAGTTGAATGTTATAAAAAAATTAATGTTTTATAATAAGTAGCATAAGAACTTACCAGTAAGTGTTTAAGTGTTTGAAAACAGAGTTTTCATCTCAATAAACCCTTTAACATTTTTTTTGGAAAGAATAAGGTATCTAGAATATGGGAAAAGTAGGTGATAATGGAATATTATGTATATTTTCTTGCTATGGATAAATACAAAATGTGAAAATTGACTAGTAGACAGAGCTATATCCAACTCATCTTGGTCCAAATCTCTAGAAATAACTGAAGGATGTAAAATAAAAAAGCTAGGCTTATAGGAGAAGACCCATAGATTTGAATAAAAAAAGAAAACCACAACTCCAAATGGACAGGAGCAGACTAATGGGAAAGATAATGGATGTGATTGGCCAGAGTTATCCCTGAACCAACATTGGTATCAACATTTGGAGTGCTGCCTAAATTCACTAAGCAAATCAACATTAAAAATATCAAGCAGGGTGGATGAGATACTGATTATTAAAAGTAGGATTTGTGAATGTGAGACTCAGAGAAAGAGAGACAGAGCTCCTGAATGGCTAACGAGGATAGGCGAATGGAGAAGCATCTCAGCCAGAGAATATTCACTGTCTGTCCTATGGCCTGACAGAATGAGGCACATCATAGAACAACAAACAATGAAGAGACACATTAGTGAGCCCAAGACTTCGTTCAAATTAGTGTTCATTCTTCTTTGACTATTGGTTTTTCATTTTGTTTTCAAACCAGCACTTATACCCTCTACTAATTGTGGTAACATCTTATTTTCTTTAGAAAATCCTCCTTTCTTTCTTAGTTTCTCTGTTTTATAAGGTCTCTAAAGCTACTGCTGCTGCCCTCTTGAGCCCACAAGGAGGAATATTTTCTGCTAAGAAACACACACTCAGAAAAGCTTAGCTAAAATACATGAAGAACCAAGTTCTGGTGCTTTGAAAGGGCATCAGGTCCAACTGAGTCGTCAGCAGTACTCTTGACATTCGACTTAGATGGATTTATAAATTGCTTTTTAGACCAAGGCAGTTTGAGGAAATTATTTGCAGCAGACATATTCTAACTAATACATAGCATTAAAGCAACAGATAAAAATAAGGAAGAAAATAGTTTAAGGAACATGAAGATACAAAATTTCTAACATATTTTCTAAGAGAAACTCCAGGGAAATATATATATTTTAATGTAGAAAAGAAAGAAAATCAATATTAGCAGAATACAAAAAGGAAAAAGAAATCAGGGTCAATGAGGCACTAAGCTGGATAAATGAATGAAGACACAACACCTAGATGTGCCATTATTAATTTTAAGCTGGATAGGATTAAAATATTTTAAATTCAAAACATGGAAATTTGTTTGCTCTGTATGACTTCATTTTTCAAACCCATTATTTATTCTAAAGATACTTCTGTTGAGCTTCTAAGCCCAACAATGTAATACCTGTTCAAGTCCTCTCCAAAATTCTCTAAAGATTTTTGTTGAATATCCTGGACTTCTATGCATCTCTCTGCCTCAAATATTTGTGAAGTTAGGATTCAAGCTCTAAATGTTTACTACTTTCCAGTTTGATCCACTTGTTTAGATTAACCTCAGTTCATTCAAAATCTATTTGTCAACTCCTTTTAGTTTCGGCTACTCACAACTTGGATAACCCTCACATTCCATTAAAACTTCTCAGAACATATAATAGGAACTATATTGTGTAGCTATATTGCATTCTCTTGATGTGGATAATTTAGTTTTTTAAGAGATTCAACTTATTGTCTGATTTAAACATGTTTGAGCTACTGGAATCTATAACAACTGGCTAATGGATCCTATATAATAAAAGCATAATATGCTAAGTGTCTGACTGATGGGTTGTCCTTTGGTAGACCACTTGATTAGATGTTATGATGCACACTGACCACCAGGGGGCAGATGCTCCGATTAGTAGGTTAGCTTGCTGCTGGGATCCTGCTGATTGGACTGGGTGAGAGGCCCAGATCAGCCTAGGTCATCAGCCAGGCCAAGGAACCTTACCCGTGCACAAATTTGTGCACTGGGCATTTAGTGTCAGAATAATAAAGTTTTTACAGTTTCCTAGTTTACTGGCAACATGTACATTAAATTGTTTTTCTGATCATTTTAAGAAATTATAGAAGTTATAATTTAAGAAATTCAAGAAGTTATAATGTTAAAGTTATGTTCTATAAGAAAACTCTGGGCATTCTGCCAAATATTCCATGATTTGGCTGATATTCAAGAAGAGTTTTGGGGGGCACGATTTTATTACTTTATTCTATATGACATTGATTTGCTTTTGAACACAACTAAAAGTCTATCACTCCATAACTCAAATTAATGGGTATAAAGATAAGAAATTTCCTTACCATAGCAGCATGTCCCTCACTATTTCTATTTATCAATTTGTTGAATGCTCAAAACTCATCAATGTCTCTGATCATTTAAAGAAATAATAAGAGCCCTAACCAGTTTGGCTCAGTGGCTAGAGCATCAGCCTGTGGAATGAAGCATCCCAGGTTTGATTCTGATCAAGGGCACATGCCTGGATTGTGGGCTTGATCCCCAGTAGGAGAAGTCTAGCAGGTAGTTAATCAATGATTCTCTCTCATCATTGATGTTTCTCTTTCTCCTTCTCCCTTTCTATCTGAACTCAATGAAAATATATTTACAAATAAAAATAAATAAAAGAATAATACAGGATGATACAAAAATGTGTACATCAAGGCAAACTTAATATAAATAGACTATTAGGGGAAGTTCCCATAGAATATAAGCCACAGGTTGCTTTTTATTTTAATCTTGCTTATCTGGATTGTATAATTTCTTAATTACTTAGGATAGTATTTTGTTCAAAAAGTTCAACAAATTAAAAATATAATCATAATAGGTAACTGGACTATATATGTTTGAAAAAGACACAACCCTTGATAGCTGAGCAATGCTGATAGTAATTGAGAGTTTTAAAGTGGTTCCTTTTGCCCAGGCTGGTGTGGCTCAATTGGGTGGGTGTCATCCTGTGGATCTAAAGGTTGCTGGTTTGATCCCCCGTTAGGGCACATGCCTAGGTTGCAGGTCGATCCTCAGTAGGGGGTGTGGAGGAGGCAGAAGATCAATGTTCTGCTCTCATCTTTGATGTTTCTTTTCTCTCTCTTCTCTCTCCCCTTCTAAAAATCAATTTAAAAAACTTTAAAATGATTTCTCTCCCTCGAATATCCATTTTTGAATGTTGAGCTACTCATCAAACAAGTGCTCTGAGAATAAACTGAACTACATAAGACAGTCACAGCTGATACCCCAAATGATCACCTAAGAGTCCACTACAGCCCAACTAATCAGCGTTTAGATAATGTGGCTAAGCTCTATGTTCCCTATAGGAAATATAAATCGCATTTTTTTCCTATTCTGTACAGTACACTGTATTTTGGTAGACAGAAGAGTTTGAAAGAGGAGGAAGAGAAAAAAGAGGAGATGAATTTTCACAACTAAACACATCCATGTAATCATTCTCTACATGAATAAAAATAAAATTTCCATTACTCAAGAAAAACCTTCAGTGCCTCCTTCACTCACTACCATCCACAAGGATAACCACTATGCTGACCTCTAACAGCACAGATTAGTTTTACCTGTTTTTGCCCTTCATATAAATGAAATCAGAAGATATTGAACTGTGCCTGGATTCTTTCAATCAACATTATGTTTATGAGATTCACTTCTATTGCTACACATAATGGATCTTTCATTCTATTTGCCATATATCATTCTATTATGAGGATATGCTAAGATTTAATTTTCCATTTTACTGTTGATAGCCTTTTTGATTATTACAAGTAGTGTTGCTGTAAAGATTCTGACATTTTACCATATTATTCTATTTTTATTTTGGCATGTCCCTTGCATATATACTTAGGTTAAACATTTTAGGCTATGAAGTATGCATGTGTTCAACTCTACCAAATATTGACCAAAAATTATATAAGGAATTTTATACTCTCACTAGCAATATCTGAGAATTTGGACTGTTCATCATCAGAAACATTTTACTTTACTGTCTATTTTTAAATTTAACTGTCTTGGTGGATATTTAATGATATTACCATGAAGTTTTCATTTCTTCCTGGACTATATTAAGCAGAGTATCTTTGCAGTTATTTGTCCTCTTGGAATATTCTTTAGCAGGAAAACTTTATAAAAATTGTATCCTTTGACCATATTTCTATTGTGTCTTTTCTCTGACAGAGATGTATGAGAATTTCTAAAATATATTATAGATACTAGTTGTCTATTATATTATGAAAATATCTTCTCTCAGCCAGTCCAGTGTGGTTCAGTGGTTGAGTGCCATACCTATAAACCTAGAGGTCATGGTTGGATTCCCAGCCTGGGTTGTGGACTCCATCCCCAGCGGTGGGGCATGCAGGCAGCAGCCAATCAAGATTTCTCTTCCCTCTCTCTCTCTCTCTCTCAAATCAATAAAAAATATTAAAAAATAAAATATCTTCTCTCACATTTGAAATAACTGCTGTTATTTCACTATCTATATTATTTGATGAACACAAGTTTTCAATTTGTTTCAATACTTTTTTTTTTCTTTTATGGTTAGTACTACCTGTATCTTGTTTAAGAAATCCATTGCTATCTTAGATCATGAAGACATATTCATTGTTTTTTCTGAAAATTAGTTCTTGTTTATATTTAATACTTATAGATTAAACCTACTTAAAATTTATTTTTACAAAGTGTGATATTGATATATTTGGGTCAAAATATAATATTTTAGTAGTTGTTTTATATTTTTCCATTTATTTTGTTCTTTTTCATTGTTTTATTTTTGATGAAATATTTGTATTACTCTATTTTATTTCTTTCATTAGTTTTTTTACATCTATATCTTTCTGATATTTTAGTCATAATTTTAGGGTTTGCAGTATAAGCAGTTTCATAGTCAATGTTCAAATAAAATCATTTCATTTTATGTATAGTGTAAGTATACCACAGCATAATTTAGTTTCCCCTAACATGATGTTGTCATTGTCATACATTTTACTTCTACTTGTTTTGTAAGGCCATATTATTGTCAAAATAAGTTTTGCTTTAAATTTTGAAACCCCCCAAAAAACATTTTAAGTAGGAAAGTATATTTTATTTTACCATATATCTATAATTTGCAGTAATTATCATTCTCCTATAGATCTAGATTTTCATCTAGTATTATCTTCCTTCTACCTGAAAGACTTCCTTAATATAAAGTTACTTTCAGAAGCATAAAATGTTGCTTCACAATCTCATGGCTTACCTCATTTCAAAAGGAATTCTATCATCATCCTTTATTCTTCTAGACATGTCCCTCTCTTCTGGATAATGTGTATTTTTTCTCAGCTGCTTTTCAGATTTTTCATCACTAGTGTTAAATAGCATTGTTTTGTTTTATCCTTATTATTGAAAGTACTACAGATATACTCTTTATCCCCTACCATTGACCCCTTCTAGCTCCTCCTCCCCCTGCAGGCCTTCATCACACAATTGTCTTCGTCCATGGATTCTGCATATATACATACAAGTTATTTGGTTAATCTCTTCCCACCCACCCCTTATTGGTCTCTGAGATTCATCATATGCTAAGTGAAATAAGTCAGAAAAATACAAGTGTCACATGATCTCACCATATTCTAATCTAAAGAATAAATTTAGCTCTAGTCAGTTTTCCTCAGTGATTAGAGCAATGATTTGAGAACTGGGGGGTTTCTAATTCAATTCCAGTCAAGGGCATGTATCTTGGTTGCAGGCTTGATCCCTGGGCCCATTTGGGGTGTGTGCTGGAAGCAATCAATCGTTGTGCCTCTCTCCCATTGATGTTTCTCTCATTCTCTCTCATCCACTATTTATTTATTTATTTATTTTTCAGAGAGGAAGGGAAATGAAGAGAGAGAGATAGAAACATCAAGGATAGAGAGAATCCTTGATTGGCTGCCTCTGCATGCCTCCTATTGGGGCTGGAACTCACAACCCTGGCATATGCCCTTGATTGGAATCAAACCCAGGACCCCTCAGTCTGCAGGCTGACACTCTATCCACTGAGCCAAACCAGCCAGGGCCCTTCCACTCTCTAAAATCAATGTAAAAATATCGTTGAGTGAAGATTAACAAAAAAAGTAAAATAAAAGTAAACAAAATTTAAACTGATGAACAAAATAAATCCAGAGACATAGAAACCTAGAACAGCCTGATGAATCTCAGAGGGAAGACATTAAGTTGTTTAATGCAATGTGCTTCAGTTCAGTTTCTTCTTGTTTCATGCATATGATATTTACTAAAATTTTTATTTCTGAGTTCAGAAATTTTGTCAATTTTTGAAAATGATGGGAAATTAATTCTTTTTTTCTGCTGCCTTCATTCCCAAATCTATCTTTCTGGGACTTACACAAATATTAAGGTACTTAACATTGATCTACAGCTCACTGGTGGAACATAGTTCAGTGTGTTTTTCTTTAGTTTGGATAGCTTGTTTGAAAATAATATCTAAATGTGTTTTTATTTTATTACTATCATTTGTTGTTGTTTTTAAATATCATTCAGTGTTTCTTCTATCTAAATAGATATCTTCTGCCATATATAAATTTAAAAAGTGATTTCGTATTTTTAAAATTAAAGCTGTCTCCCAAACTGACCAATTTTAATCTCCCACAAAAGATTGGCACTGCCATTTTGTGGGAGGAACTTGTAAACAGATAAACTGTCACTTTGTGGGACATAGAAATAAACTCTGAAAAAAAAAAACTTTATCTGTGCCATGATATTAATTTAAAGTTTTTTGTGTGTGTGGTATCTTGTCTAAATTATAATTATATCACACTTGAGCTGGTTTTCTCTCAGAAAATGTTCATACAAGCTATCTTCTCTTCTTTGTCTTTTTCTGTTACCTTCAAAAGTTACTGGTGGTCTTTCACCTTGAACAAGAAACCATCAACAGCTGTGAAGTATGTTTTTAAATATTTTCTTAAAATAAAGAGAAACAAAATATTTATCACTGTAAACAAAAATAAGCTAGACATAGGTTTGTTAAAAACAAGAATATCTTCAGTTCTATGAAGTTAAATAATATAAGGATTTCCTCAAGCCCTTTTTCAAATTTCTTCATGATTTGTATAGAAATATCATTATTAATTCATTAATCATGTCATTTTAAAATAATAAAAATGATACTCTTAAACATAAAACCAATCTTATCTTTTTTCTATCTAGGCCATTTCTCACATTGAAAGAACCTTGTCCATAAGATTATAGCATATTTTGTGACTAATGATTTCAATGTGTCCCAATGATTTTTATAAATGTTGAAGTTTATATTCCTGTGCCAATTCACCAAAAAATTATCTTGTTCTATTCAAAAGTTCCACTATTATTATATGAGATTTTGTATTATTTGCTTCTGATTGTTAGGCTTTGTCAAAAAACAACCACTAGCTTTGCAAGGTCTAATAGATAATAAGTTTTGCTGTCTTGCTAATCTTTCAGTCCCCTCAACTAAAGTGTGTTCCTTCAACACATCTTAAAATATATCATTGAGTCTATAAACATAAATCCTCTTCACCACTTAAATTACCACACTTGGATGATTTATATCCTCTACTTAACTCCTCTTATATTATATTTGTTGTTCCCCACATGTAATCTAAAATAAATGCCTGGACCCAACTGGTTCAGGCTTCCATTTAAATCACTCTATGGTTCTGGCACCATAAGATGCAGAATCTGGTGTGTTAAATAATTTTAAGACATTGTTCAAACTATATTTTCACATGGAGATTAAGCAATGCTAGCAAAACATACTCAAAATATAGTTTGGATACAAAAATACTCAAAACTGTATTAACGAATCCTGAACAAATTAGAATCAAAAGTTGAAATAATGGAATAGACTCATGTGTGTCTAAATTAGATTGTACCACAGGAAATTACCAAAAAAGGAGTCACTATTGATACTTAAGCTAACAATTACTTTATTCCTCTCTCCTACTTTATTATGCAATCCTATAAATTATTTAATTCCAAATAAGTCTTAAATATTTCAATTTATTTCAATCGATACTACTCCAATAAAAATATTCAAATATAAATTATTATGAAAGCTTTGCAAAAAAATCTGAAATAATATAAAAGGATAATCATAAGAATCTTGAAAAATGAAATAAAGTCATGATTTAAGCATAACAGAACACAGAGTAAGCTTTAAGAGCCAGATAATATTCCCACTGTACATATTTGTCTTAGAGAACATTTTAGTTTGAGACTATGGTAGATTTAAAAAAAAAAACAAAACCCAAATTTTTGCAACTCTCCTTTTTAATGGGAGATGGAGAGCTAGAGGTTCTAAAACATTGTAAGGCAGCACAACAGAGAAGAAGAACATCTAAGATAGCACTGATTATAAAAGCAAATTGAGAATGAAATAAATGACCACTTTTTGTCATATTCTGGGCTTTATATTTTAGCTTTATTTCACCACTAGAGGCCTGATACACGAAGATTCATGCTAGAAAGGGCCTTCCTTTCCCTGGCTGCCGGCACCGCCTTTCCACTCCAACCCAGCCCCAGAGCCGCCTCTGGCCCTCACCTTCCCATGCTGCCCAGAGGCCCTGAGAGACTGGGAATGGGTGCTCGGCACCTGTGTATACAAATTAACCTCTATCTTTGTTGGATTAATTTGCATATCACTCCTGATTGGCTGGTAGGTGTAGCAGAAGTAAGGTCAATTTACATGTTTGTCTATTATTAGGTAAGATTCTTTCTGGAAATGGACTATATCTTCTTGTCATTACAACCATTAAAAACAAAGTGATGCATTAGACAGAGATTTTAAAGATAGATTTATAAGAAAGTAATTAAATAAAATAAACTATAGTAAAAAATTAATCTTCTAAAAGATCATCTTAGAAAGATTTTTATTTTTTTAAAGATTCTTATTGAAGAATAAACAATAGTGTATACATAAGGAGGTAGCAAAGTAGAGTGGAGAATCAGTAAGTCTTCCTTTGGTCTCACTTTCTTACAGTTTTGAACTTGCACCTTTTAATAAGATATTATCACCTAAATTCCTGTCTCCAGTTTTGTTTCATAGAGGATGAAAGCTAAGAAAACAGCCTTTCTGAAGTGTAAGGAATGGATTGTTTATTTTTAAAGAGAACATTTTATTCTTGTGTCCTGCAATCCAAGATTTCTTAATTCAACCTAGATATGGATCCATTTTCCTGGGTTTATTTAATACACTTCTCTCAAGCACTTTCTGACTAACACTGCAGTAGACATGCAGCCTGTGCCTCCTAACCCACTAGACCATCTTTTGAATTTCACAGGACAGGGATTAACATTCATGGTTTCCAAATGGAAACTGTAACCTGAATCTTAATCGGATAAACAGAGCACAGAAGCCTATTGATTAGAAATAGAAATTTCTAGACAAAAATTAGGTCCAAGGAGTATAATTGGGCATGATTGCCAGCATTGCTTAATAGACTTAGGATTTCAATCAAAACAAATAAACTAAGAAGCTGATAAAAAACAAACAAACAAACAAAAACTTCAGTTATATTTTTGATAAAAATTTAAGGAAATTGTATTTTTAATCTGTTCCAAAAAACATCTTTCCTTACAAAGCAGTTAGGCCAAGTCTGCTTGCCCATCTGAACCCATGCTTACAAGATATTGCTGCTGAGAATTACACCTTGAAAAATAGAAGGCCATCTGCATGTTTACCTTAGGTATATTCAAGATGGGTAAGAAAAAATAGGGCATACAGATTATGTAAAAATACAAAACAATAACAAAAGCAACAAAATAAAATTTAATTTTGTTAGTTTAAGGATTCCTTTCTTTTCTATTATTTAGGATAATGTGCTATATATATATGGTGCCATGTGGATTATATTTTGGGGCTGAAAATAAATAAAATTTAACTGCAAGTTATCAGATGCATATGACTTACATATGTTCTTAACATCACCCCCAAAATTCTAGATTTGAATATGGATGTTATGACTCAATGAAACTATGATCAGTCCTTCAGAACCAAATATATATAGGGATAGGCAAAAGCAGGTTTACAGTTGTGAGTACACAAAACAATGTGTTCTTGTATATTATACAAATAATTATAAACTTACTTTGGCCTGCTCCTGTATAACACACACACACAAACACACACACACACACACACACACAGACTCCTATATAAGACACACAAACACACACTCACACACACTTCTGTATAAGACACACATGTACACACAAACACACTCCTGTATAAGACACACAAACACACACACACACACACACACACACTTCTGTATAAGACAAATGTGGTAAATCAAAAGTATGAACTCTAAGCAGTTCTTTGTTTTTGTTGTTAAAGTGCTCTTTGTTGGTTGCATTGAAGGTTCTAAAAATGGAGGCTAAGGAGGCTAGCCCTATTTGGTTTGGCTTTATGGATAGAGTGTCAGCCTGTGGACCAAAGTGTCCTGAGTTTGATTCTAGTCAAAGGCATGTGTGTTTCTCTCACATCAATGTTTCTCTCTGTCTTTCCCTCTCTCTTCCACTCTCTCTAAAAAAAAATCAATGGAAAATTATCCTTGGGTGAGGATTAACAAAAAAATAAAAATAAAAATGAAGGCTATCTCCTAGAATCTGAGAGTTAACCCAGTTGAACAGAAATGTCAAAGAATCAGGAAAATTGTCATCAAGTATTATTTGCATCAAAAACTCAGCTGTACTTGAACCAGTCCTATCTCTAAATTTCTTAGGTAAAAAAGGTAATGAATTCTATTATTGATCTAGCTGATGTGAACTGAATGCCCTAAAACTAGGAACTAGAGGGATTTAACTCACAAAAAAAAAAAAAAACACTCACCAAGATAAATAATTTGGTACATTAAGTTAATTTGTTATGTTGGTGATTAATCTCTTTAGTCACTGGGACTTCTAAAGAACAGTATATTACAATAAGCCAGAAATATCCTCATTTTCCAGTGGTCTCATCCATCACTTCAACAGTAAACAACCATATACCATGGTTCTTCAAAACATTTAATTAACATATTAATTCTCAATGGCATTGTAAAAATCACAAAGATGTTTTGCTCTCCTGTTATTATGTAGAATAAATATTCAATGAAGGAAAACTATATATTTTTTTAACTTTCACAGAAGATTTATGATAATAATGTGCTTATTTGAATATTTAATATATTCAAATGATTATATTTTATACTATAACAGAGGGTTCCTTTGAATAGCAGCTGTTGAATGACAAAAAAAAATAAAAACAAAAATCAACTATTTCAGACATATTTATTATAACTGAGTCCTCTCCAGCCTACTGATGGCTACAGCTGGATCTCCAACTCTTACCTTCAAACTTACTAGATTTTGGTTTGCTTTATAATGAATGTAGTTTCAATGTCTTCATGTTTATAAAAAACAACTTGCAATACATTCTATAATTTGGGGATTATTCTAGGTCCATGAGCAAGAAATATTATATTTGGGCAGTTTTATAGCCCCTGGGAGTATAAATAAATAAGAAAAGGCATAAAAGAATATTGAATTCTAGACTGAGAAAGTCTAAGAATTTAAAAGGCTTGTTTGTTTCAAATACATTCTCTGGGAAAGCTGGAAGAATGAAAATTCAATTTTTGTTTTTTGAGCACTTCTGCTGAACATGCTATTACACACATACCTATACACAATTTTATAATAATTTATCACTTTGATTGTTACTAGTTTCACTAAAACTAGTCTCCTCATGATGTACTGTGAAGACCTTATTTTATTTCATTTAATCTTAAATATCACACTGTTTATGAGCTAAGGCAATGGTTGCTGTTTCAATTGGAAAATCTGGTGGGGAATTAAGTGGTAAGTATGAGGGAAGTAAGAGTTCTACTCTGGCAACTAGTTCAGAAACTCATCATGCAGGAGGCCAAGATGATTGTTATCATCTACTATTTGAGGAAATTTATCCCAAAGTATAAAGTATACAATAGACTTATTTAATTAATGACAATTATCTGTATGTTATTTGGTTTTGGTAGTTCTTTAACTTTAGGTGGGAAATGACACATAGATTGCCAAAGCAAACAGAATATCTTTGATTTTTTTTTTCTTTACTGCAGAGTAGATATTCTTCCTAAGATTTACTTATCTAATATATAATAGATTCTATACTTCCTAGCAAAATTAGACATATGAACACATTTAAATAAGACTTCATGTTGAGAAAAATCTACAAAAAATATGACAGTTATACATATTCTGGGTAATACGAAGTAGAAATTATTAAAACATATACATACATACACACACATAAACACACAACTGAACTTCTGCTTTGCTTTAAATAAAATTTTTCACGATTTGAGAATTTGAGAAATGTAGTGGAATTACTATTTGTCACATTAAGTTAGTAAATTATACCTGTGATTTACTTAAATATAATTAAACTAGAGGCCTGGTGCATGAAAATTCATGCACTGGAGGGAGGGTCACTCAGCCTGGCCTTAACCTCAGGTGTGGGAGGCAACTTGATGATCAGGGGAAGGCGACACCCCCTCGCACCTCTGCTGCTGCCACTGCCAACCGCGTAAGCCTCAGTCAGCCCTGATTACCTCAACCTCTGGCAGCCCTGGACCCCTGGGAAGCCTGTGCCTTGGGCTGTCCCTGGGTGGCTGGAGGTCTGAGGGCAAGTCTGACAACACCATGCACCTGCTTCCCCCCTGGCTGGCCTGATAGTACAGGGGGACTCTGGTAGGGCTGAGGAGACTGGGTGTTGCTATCTTGTGTCTATTACTGTCACCATGTTTGTGATGCTGTGATGGTTAATTTGCATATCCCCTGTTTATTAGATAGGATGGAGTGAGCTTAGTGCATCCATAAGAACTGGATTCTAGTATTAAATGACATATTGTGGGGGTTTAACTCATTGTTTGAAAAAACATATTTTAAAAAATAATATAAAATAAACATTTACAAATGTTTTCATGTGGGAGCCCCTTTCAACATCTTGTGTGGTTCAGGGTTCCCAGTTCAGTGTTCGGGTTCTGAAGGAGGCCGCACGCAAACGAAAAGAGATACTAGAGATATTAATTTGGTGATATTGGAGGGCCTGGTGGGAGCCTTCCTCTAGTGGAAAGGTCTAACACTGCTCTGGCCTTTTTCTCCCTTTTATTAAGGCTTTGGGACACACCCATAGCCTTTAGACATGAGATTACAAGAACAGAAATTAACATGAAAAAACAGGTAGAGGCTGCTTCAGCTAACAATGTTTCAACTAAACAGTGAATGATTAGCTTTGACCTTTCAGAGCAATTAAGGTTGACCAGCCTTCTGGTCTCCTGTTCACATCTTTCTAAATGTTTGGTTTCCAGCATTTTCACATGTAATTAAAATGACTTTTAACATGTATTAATTATACAAACAAATACATACATACATACATGTGTAAACAAGATAAGCAAAATGGAGTATGAGTTAGCTACTTGCTTGAAATGTTTTAGTCATGTGCATCTGCCTAAGAGGAGCTTTATCAGGAAGTTTTGTCAGGAAACTTTGACAGTCATGGCTGTGTATTGTTTCTGTTTTCCTTTTTGTGCCTTTAAAATGATATATTAACTTATGGCACAAATATTGCAATACTCATTTTAGCATTATGAAACTTCAATAATCAAATTAAATCAAAATAACTAATTGCTTTATATTTATATGAGTTTTAATTAATTTGGGCTGAGGGAAAATTGTAAATGATAGCATACATGACTTAAGACTTTTCTCCTGACTTACATAACATTTAGCCATAGCAAATCACTTAACTTCTCTGATTTTCAGATTCCTCACTTGTAAATCTGGAATTAAAATGTCTTCCTTGCCTCTTTCTTAAAATTTTCTGTGAAGCTTGCATGACAATATGAGAGTAAGCGCACTTTATACACGGAAAATATCATGTAGATGTGAGGTGCTAACATAGAGCAAAATGCTGTACTAGGCAATAAGTACTCGGCATTGGTAAGCTCTCAAGACACTTTTTATTTTTAATTTTATTTATTTATTTATTTATTATTTTAAAAATATATTTTATTGATTTTTCCCGGAGAGGAAGAAAGAGGAAGAGAGTTAGAAACATTGATGAGAGAAAAATATGGATCAGCTGCCTCCTGCACACTCCCTACTGGGGATGACCCTCTACCAAGGTAGATGCCCTTGACCAGAATTGAACCCGGGACCCTTCAGTCCACAGGCTGATGCTCTATCCACTGAGCCAAACTGGTTTTGGCTATTTTTTATTTTTTTTTATTTAATAAATCTTTATTGTTCACCTTATTACAATTGTTCCTCTTTTTTTCCTTGCATAGCTCCCCTCCATATGGCTCCTACCCATCCCTCTACCTTTACCTTCCCCACATTGTCCTTATCCAAAGGTGTACTATTTTTGTCCAGTCTTTCTCTGCACCCCCCTCACCCCTTTCCCCCTGAGAATTGCCAGTCCACTCTCTTCTAAGCCCCTGATTCTATTATATTCATCAGTTTATTCTGTTCATCAGATTTTTAATTCACTTCATTTTTAGATTCACTTGTTGGTAGATATGTCATTTTTGTTCATAATTTTTATCTTTACCTTTTTCTTCTTCTTCCTCTTCTTAAAGAGTGCCTTCCAGCATTTCATATAATACTGGTTTGGAGTTGATGAACTCCTTTAGTTTTTTCTTATCTGTGAAGGTCTTTAACTGCCCTTCAATTCTGAATGATAGCTTTGCTGGGTAGAGTAATATTGGTTGTAGGTTCTTGCTATTCATCACTTTGAATATTTCTTGCTACTCACATCTGGCCTGCATAGTTTCTGTTGAGAAATCAGCTGATAATCATATGGGTGCTCCCTTGTAGGTAATTAACTGTTTTTCTCTTGCTGCTTTTAATATTCTCTCTTTGTCTTTTGCTATTGGTATTTTAATTATGATGTGTCTTGGTATGGTCCTCTTTGGATTCTTTTTATTTGGGGTTCTGTGTGCTTCCTGGACTTGTAAGTCTATTTCTTTCACCAGGTGGAGGAAGTTTTCAATCATTATTTATTCAAATAGGTTTTCAGTATCTTGCTTTCTCTCTTCTTCTGGCACCCCCATAATTCTGATGTTGGTATGCTTGAAGTTGTCCCAGAGACTCCTTACACTATCTTCACATTTTTAGGTTCTTTTTTCTTTTTGCTTTTCCAATGGTGTGTTTTCTGCTTTTTTGTATTTCACATCTTTGACTTGATTCTTGGGTTCCTCTAGTCTGTTGTTAGGTTTCTGTATAATACTTTTTTATTTCAGTCAGTGTATGTTTAATTTCTAGTTGGTCCTTTTTCATCTCTAGTTGGTCCTTTTTCATCTCCTCTTGAGTCTCGCTAAATTTATCCATCTTTTCTAGGAAATTCTTGAAAACTCATAACTATGGTTTTGAATTCTATATTCAGTTGTTTGTTTTCCTCCATTTCTTTCATTTGTGATCTGTTCCTTTGTCTCCGCATTTCTGCTGCCCTGAGTTGGTAGAGTAGCTTTGTGTGCTAGGTGTCCTATATGGCCCAGTAGCTCTGCCTCCCCAGTTACCTGAGGTGGACTCTCTTGGTGCACCCCTTTGTCTATTGTGTGTACAGCCTTGTTGTAGTTAAGTCTTGATTGTTGTTGGTATTGGTGGGAGGGGGATTGACCTCCAAGCCAATTGGTTGTGATGATCAGCTGTGTCTACACCAGGAAAACTTCTGTGCTGGAATCAGCCTTATGATGCAAGACTTGCAAAATTGCAAAAGCCTTTGTGGTTAGCTTAGATGGGGCATAGTCTCAGGGCTGAGCAGACACATTTGGCTTCCCATCAGCCTTGCCCTATGAGACCCCTGTGTCCTTTGGTAATTACTGCAGTCCTCTCTGCACACACTTGTGCTCATGTGCCTCCAGATCTCTGCCTTTCCAGTTCCCCTGAGTTTTTGTGTGCTCTGGGGACCCGTATGAGTCTGGGTCCCCCTGGGTCTCTCCTGAAACTGGAGTTCAGTGCAGTTGGAAGTGGATTTGCCTGCAGTTGGGAAGTTCTGTCTTCCTCCTGCTAGAGAAAGCCAGTTGCACAATCAGCAGTCAGCCTTCTGTGTGTGCACTTGCATGCTTCCAGAACTCTGTCTTTAGCAGCTCTCCTAAGTTTCTGTGCACTCCCCTCTTTTCACACCAGACCAAACTCCCCCTATATGAGTCTCACCCAGAACTGAGGTTCAGGGCAGTCGGAACTTGGGTTCAGTGTAGTTAGGAGTTTCTGTCTCCCTGCCCCTAGAGGAAGCCAGCCAGGCACTCTGCCACCCATCCTCTCTATGCTCATGTCTCCATACCTCAGCTTTTTGTAGCTCCTTTGAGTTTCTGTGAACCCCTATCTTTCCTTCTAATTGTAGAATTTCCACTCAGCCAGCTTTCCTGTGGTTCTGGATGAAGTCCGTTCTGTCTTTTAGTTGTAGTTTTGAAATTGTTTTGCGAGGTAGCAGTTTAGGTGTTCACCTATTGCGCCATCTTGGTTTCTCTCTACTTAGAACACTTTTTAAAAATATATATATTTTATTGATTTTTTACAGAGAGGGAAGGAGAGAGATAGAAAGTCAGAAACATTGATGAGAAAGTGACATAGATTAGCTGCCTCCTGCATGCCCCACAGTGGAGATGTGCCCGCAACCAGGATACATGTCCCCGACTGGAATTGAACCTGGGATCCCTCAGTCCGCAAGCCGATGCTCCATCCACTGAGCCAAACCTGTCTCCATGAACACTTTTTATATTAATAAGATTCTAGACTTGCATATCTATTTATTTCACCAGGTAGGAGAAATTTTCTATCATTATTTCTTCAAATAGGTTTTAATTTCTTGCTTCTTCTCTTCTCCTCCAGGTACCCCTGTGATTCAACTATTGATACATTTGAAAATCCCAGAGGTTCCTTACACTCTTTTCATATTTTTGAATTCTCTTTTCTTTTTGCTCTACAGATTGGAGGTTTGTTTGTTTTTTTTCCTTCCTCATATTCCAAATGACTGATTTGATTCTCAGCTTCCTGTACTCTGTTGTTGAATCCCTATAAATTATTCTTCAGTTCAATAATTGTATCCTTCTTTTCTAACTGGTCATTTTTCATGTCTTTGATGTTCTCATTAATTTCCTTAAAATCCTCACTAATTTCAAGGAAACACAGAGAATCCCAAACAAGATGAACCTAAAGAGGCCACACCAAGGCACATCATGATTAAAATGCTGAAGGTTAAAGACAAAGAGGGAATCTTAGAAACATCAAGAGAAAAACAGTTAGTTGCCCACTAGGGAGTGCCCATATGACTGTCAGCTGATTTCTCAACAAACACTTTGCAGGCTAGAAGAGAGTGGCAAGGAATATTCAAGGTGATGAATAACAAGGACCTCCAATTAAGATTACCATACCCAGCAAAGATTTCATTTAGAATTGAAGGTTAGATAAAGAGCTCTAAGACAAGAAAAAGTATTTTAAGAAATGTTAAAGTGTATTCTTTAAGAAGAAGAAGAAAAGAATATTAAAAATAAGAACAATAAAATGGTAATAAATACATATCTATCAACAATTTAATCTAAAAATAAATGAACAAGGAATCTAAAGAACAAAATAAATTGATGAACAAAATAGAACCAGAGGCATGGAAACATAGAACAGATTCAAAATATCAAAGGGAAGGAGGGAAAGTATATGGGAAAAGATTAATCAAAGAACTTACATGGATACATGTATTACTAATGGACACAGACAATAGGTGGTGAAGCCCTGGAATGGGGCAGGATCCAAGTGGAGGAGGCAGATGGGGGTAAAAATGAGACACATATGTTATGCTTTCAACAATTCCTATATATAAAAGGCTAATATGCTAAGTGTCGCTCTGCCTGTCCAACCAGTCACTATGACGTGCACTGACTACCAGGGGCAGATGCTCAACCCAGGAGCTGCTGTGCTGTGGTGACTTGGCAGCGGCAGTTCTTGGGTAACACACTTC
Organism: Lasiurus borealis; assembly: GCA_004026805.1. NCBI lineage: Eukaryota > Metazoa > Chordata > Mammalia > Chiroptera > Vespertilionidae > Lasiurus > Lasiurus borealis. Next base: position 32,364 of record PVJN01009424.1, read on the forward strand.
GAAACTAGAGGGGAGGGAGCCCAATTCCTTCTGGGACTGTGTGATTCTACCTTTGGCTGTGGGTTAGGTTGTTGCTGGGGCACTGTCAGCCCTGAATCTGGTTTACTGAACACTTGCAATTGCATTCCACACCCTGTATGACAACAACTTTGCAGAGTGCCCTCTTGCACTCTGGAATCCCTCGTGGGATGTCAGAGAGCCGGTTTTGGCCTGATCCCCACAGGCCAGGCCAAGGAATGCCACCTGTCAGAGAGACCCTACACATTCTGCAGACACCTGGAAGGGACCATGGGAAGCTGACTCCAGGGTGTGTCTGGCCTATCTTTCCCAGTCCCACTCCACTAGCCACCTTCTAATTAATTTCCTTTCAATGTGTACAAATCTGTGCACTGGGCTACTAGTAAAGATATAAAGAAAAAAGTGATCCTGCATATACTGAAATAGAAATATTAATTAACATTGAGAATACTGTATTATTCTTCTTTCCTATTTGAAAAACTGCTTTTCCTTTCCCTTTCCAATGCCTCACTTTAAATGAAGAAATTTGTCTTTTCTTCTCAAGTTAACTCATGAGGATGAGTTCACAAAGATTGTTCGTGGATTTTGAGGATACACACAAATGTTAGGCATCTCATTCTGATCCACAGGGCTACTGTGAAGCTATCATGGGAACTAAGCTAAGAGATTTCTTCAGAGAACCTAACATATGCTCCTAGGAAATTGGATAATATAAGGGAAAAGAGGGGACCAGGGATGAAGCTACTAGGCCTCCCTTTGGAATAGCCACTGGATATGACTATACATTGCATTGTGTAGATGCCACAAAAAGTAGCTGTGCTTGATCTATTTTGATAGTGCTCTTTCCCAAATGGCTGTCACCAGGCAAAGTGTCCCCTTTAGACAGAGTTTGTGGAGTATACTCTAGAGAATATAACCTGGAGGTTGTGCACGGTAAGCAATTGGAACTAAGAAGAGCTTTCATACCAAGAAATGCTTCAATGGGAAAGTTATTACAGAGTCTCTAGAAAAAAAAATAATATACCTGTGTTCCATGTGGTAGCAAAATTGAAACGGCTACTAGAAAAAAAAAAAAGATTCCGTCTCTTTAAATTCCTTTTACCTTATTTTTTCTTTAGCAGATGAATAAAAAAAAGTGTAGGGTGGGACAAGGGGAGTGAAAAATAAGGAGTGAAGGAATAAGCAAACTAGGCCTCTTTCCTATTGCTGGTATATTGGCCACTTATCAAGTCTCTGATAAAGCGAGGGACAAAACACGGAGTTGGGTATATAATTGAAGTGATGGTTTAGACTACAATAAACTCATTTCAATCATTTTAATTGTAGAGTGAGTCTTAATTACTACACTTATATTATTCTTACCAGTGAACATATCCTATCTAATAAAAGAGTAATATGCAAGTTGACTATCACTCCAAAACACAAGATGTGGTCAAAGATGTCTCCTCCTATGTGGACACAAGATGGCTGCCATGGTAGGGAAGTTGTGGGCAGTTGGGGGTGACAAGGCCAGCAAGGGAGGGAAGTAGGGGGATCCAGGGCTTCAGGGGAGGGCAGTTTGGGGGGACCAGGCTTGCAGGCGAGAGCAGTTACAGGGGGGTGGGGAAGACCAGGCCTGCAGTGGTGGGCAGTGGTGGGTGACCAGGCCTGCAGGGGAGGACAGTTTGGGAGGACCCAGGCCTGCAGGGGAGGGCAGTTCAGGGGGGAACAAGCCTTCAGGGGATGGAAGTCGTGGAGACCCATGTCTGCAGGGGAGGGCAGTTACAGGGGACCAAGCCTATAGGGGAGGGCAGTTGAGGGGGACTTAGGCCTGCACGGGAAGGTAGTTGTGGATGATCAGGCTATCCTGGGAGGATAACTATCCTGGGAGGATAGTTAGGGGTGACTGGGCCAGCAGAGGAGGGCAGTTGGGGATGACCAAGCCAGCAGGGGAGGGGAAGTTGTGGGGGGAACAGGCCTGCGGGAGAACAGTTGGGAGAGTACCCAGGCCTGCAGAGGAGGGAAGGTAGGGGTGACCAGGCTGTCAGGGAAGGGCAGTTAGAGGCAATTGGACCATCCAGGGAGCAGTTAGATGTCAATCAGGCAGGCAGTAGAGTGGTTAGGGTGTGATCAGGCTGGCATGCAGAAGTGGTCAGGGGCAATCAGGCAGAGGCAGGTGAGCAGTTGGGAGCCAACAGTTCTGGATTGTGAGAGGGATGTCTGACTGACCATTTAGGCCTGATCCCAGTGGGAAATTCCTCAAGGGGTCCCAGATTGAAGATGGTGCTGCTGGGCTGAGGGATATCCTTCCCCGCCCCCTCCCATGTACAAATTTCATGCACCAGGCCTTTAGTCCTATCTAATAAAAGAGAAACATGCAAATTAACCATACCTCCACTATGCTACCAGCCAATAGGAGTGAGTATGCAAATTAACCCAACCAAGAAGGTGAGGCCCATAGTGGCCAGGTGGTGCTGAGGATGCCAGGGCGGATGGGTGACACAAACCCACAGGGAGGCCAGTACCCAGCAGCCCCACCGGAGACCTGGGGCTTGGGGTGGAGGTTGTGGGGGTGGATTGGAGACATAAACCCACAGGCCTGGCACCCAGTAGCCCCAAGGCCTGAGACAGAGGTGCTGGGGCTGCTGGTGTGTATGTGTGTTGTGGGGAAGGGGGCACGCAGAGGAGATACAAACCCAAAAGAAACCTGTGGAAAGGGAGATAAACTATCATAACTTTATCTTCCTTTCCATAAGATGAGAAAACTGCCTCTGGATTATTTAGTGATGTGGCCCAAAGCTTTCTACAAACACAGAGTAATGTTATGACCACTCCCAGGAAGGTCTGGTCAGAATACTGTCTCCAGGGAATACGCTACTGTGACAAATCATCTAAGAGAGAAAACAAGCTTTTGTTGTTGTTTTTTTCTGAAGGTCAGAGAACATGTCACTCCAACATATGTTGTGTTGTTATATTGATGATATTGAGCTAAATATGCTTGAAAACAGCAAATGCATACAGAGGCTTTCACTGAAGTCTCCTGATCTGCCTAAAATTAGACCTCCCTAAAGGAGCTCAAATGTCATAGATCCCCTAGATGGGAGAAGTGTCATCAGCCAGCAAACACTGAATCCTGTTACAGGATAGGAAACTGGAAGTTGACATCACAAACTAGTTTGTTACAAACTATTTTCCCCCATTCCCATTTCATTATTCCTAAAAATCATTTACTCTCCTCTAAGAGGCCTACATCTCCTATCCCTTTTCCCTAGGAAGAAGGTATTTAAATCTGTATTCTAAGCTATTTTGGGGAGTTACTCATTTTTCTCTCACATATACAGGAGGTACACATGTTAATTAACTTTTGTTTTTCTCTTGGTGATCTGTCTTTCATTGCAAGCGCCTCCAGAAAGGTAGAGGAAAACTATTTTTCCTCCTCCATAATTCTATATCTTTTTCAAATTGTTATTGTTGAACAATGAGGTTAGTTCAAGTACCAAGCAGTCTTGGCTGATGGCTGACAGGAGGGGAGCTTCTAGGGAGAAATCAATGATATTGGCATCAAAGTGGGATGGAGGGCACACGCATGGTTGCTGGTGGGAGTTTAAAGTGATTCAACATTTTTGGAGGATGATTTGGCAAATTCAATAAAAATGTTCAAGGACATCCAAGAGTCTTCTAGGAATCTCATCTGCTGAGATAAAGCACAAGTGCATAAGCTCTGGTCAGAACCCAGGATGCTACTGTGGGTTCCCTTTCCACAATAGGGAAACCTGGGAACAATCTGCATTTTTAGGACAAGGTGGTATCTATACTAATAAAATAATATGCTAATTAGACTGAACATCTTCTGGACAACCTTCCAGACATCCTCCCCAACAAAGCCATGTTGGCGGGGTCAAGGAAGAGGAGGTTAGAGGTGATCAGGCAGGCAGGGGAGAGCAGTTAGGGGAACCAGGCAAGCAGGGGAGAGCAGTTGAGGGAGACCAGGTCTGCAGGGGAGAGCAGTTAGGGGGATCAAGTTGGCAGGCAGGTGTGCAGTTAGAAGCAAGAGGCCCTGAGGGGTCCTAGATTGGAGGGAGTGAAGGCTGAGCTGAAGGGACCCCCTTCCCTTGCACAAATTTCATGAACTGGGCCTCTAGTGTAGAATAAGAACAGCTGTAGACTAATCTTCAAATGTCAACAAGAGACACAAAATGGATGTGCAAGGAAACTTATTTGAAGGGACAAAAATATAGTTGTTTAATCTATAGTTTAAATTATTCATCATACTATTTACCCTCATTTATTAGGTTTTGTTTTTTTCTTATTTTGCTTTGCTTTTTCATTCCAGGATTTTTTTTTTTAATTTGACTTCAACATCACTGATTCTGTTTTCTCAGATGCAAAATCTATTATTTAAAAGCATTGATTAATTTCAAACCATAAACCTATCATCTCATATATCTATAATTTCAAACCATAAACCTATCATCTCATATATCTATTATTATCATATCTTAGTTTTTCTGTTTTTGTTTTTCATTTTAATCTCATACCTTATTTTATAATCTTACTTTTAATTTGCTTCTGAAAATTTTAAGAATTATCTTAATTTTTTGATATATTGCAATTCACTTAGAAGTATTTTATTGTATATTCCTGTTTCCTATATTTTGTTTTATAGAACCTCATTTAATAACAATGCTAATAGCCAATTTCAACTCATCTAGTTGCCTTATAAGCAAAAATCTACAAAACAAACAAACATACATACAAGTCATTCTTACTGGGGCAGATGAAAGTTAAAATTGTGAGGAGAAAAAAATGGCAGCGGAATAGACGGACACGTCTGGAGCTTTGTCGCTGGGCAGAGGGAGAGAGAGCAGCTGAGAGTCGCACGGGGAGTGTTTGTTGGCAAGTTAAGAGTCAGTTATCCTCCAGGAGAAGGTGGGGAACTGCTGGAAGGGGCTCTCCTGGCCAAGCAAGCCCACTGCCTCAGGGTTTTTGTTGGCCGGAGCCACCAGTGCAAACTCAGAGACCATGCCATTTTGCCGAAGGAGGTAGATGTCTGTGGCGGTCTGAACACTGAGGGGGAATTACTCACTGAACAGCGGGGGACCCAGAACCGCTCTCCAATCAGGGCAGACACGCAGGCGGTGGATTCAAAGATCCACACGGCACACAGAAAGATCAGATTTCATCTGGGATAAGGTGAGATCTCCAGCCCCTCAGAACAGAGATGCGCACACTGTGGGAACCAGGCTGCAGGAAAGGTGCCTCTGGAGAGGTCTGTGGAGGTGGGCAGGGCGTGATCCCTAAGCGTGGAGGCAAACTCTCCGAGTTGTTGACAGAGAGGAGCTCTGGAAAATGACACGTTTTTATCTGAGGCAGAGGGAAAGCTTGGGAATTATTACAGTGTCCAGGCTGCAAAATCCCCACAAACCGGTTTTGAGAACCACAGAGTAGCAGGATCTGAGCACAGCCTAGAAAGGTTCTGTGCTTTGTCTCAGAGATCAATTCCGAAACACTGCCACCCAGTGGATGACGCACAAATTGACTCTCGCATAACCACAAAAGAATAGAGATTAAAACGTCAATAGTGCACCACAGGGAACTGCAATACCTTCCCTACAGGGAAACAGGAGTGCCAAGCAGAATACTAGTGCAAACGAATGACCACTCTTTCTTTTTTCTTTTTCTTTTTTTTAAATTTTTTTACTTTTCATTTTTACATATTTTAATTAAAAGACTATTTTTTTTTCTTTCCACCTCAATTGATTTTACCTTTTTAATTATTACATTTTTGTTTTCAACTAGTATTATTACTACTAGTTTTTTACTTTTTGGAGAAAAACAAATGTCATTTTGTTTTCTCTTTATTTTACTTCGGGATTAGAGTTTTACATTCTATTTTCATCTTCCTTTAGCATAATTTTACTCCAACTCAACTCTACCTTTATGCCAACACTTTCCGCCTAACTTTCCCCATTTTATTGTCTTGTTTCTCTTTCCCTTTTCGAACTTTAGATTCTCCCTATTCTTTCTCTTTACCTGGTTAAAATTTCACCCCACTTAGATTTCTAATTTCAAATCCCCTACTACAAGTCCATACAAACCTCTCTCTTCTTGTCTTCACTAGCCAAAAAGTTGTTTTTTCTCTATGTCCTTTTTTTTTGATATTTGCCTGAACAGTGATTTTATCAATTTTTTGAATTTTTTTGTGAGATTGTTTTAGCTTATTCAACTTGTTTTATTTTGCTTTTTGCTTGCTTTATTTTCTACCACTCTTTTTTCTCACCTCCCTCGATACCAGTTGTTATTTGCAGTTTGTATTAATCTCTAGGTACTGATGGCTGGCCTTTATTGGGATTAGTGACTGTTCTATTGGAGTTTTCTCCTGACATCTATATTCTGTTCCCCTTTTCTCTCTTATCCACTTTCTTTTCTCTCTGACTTTGTTTCTCTTTCTCTTTTCTTTTTCTTCTTCTCCTTTACTTTATTTTATTTTATTTATTTCTTTATTTTTCCACCCTCTCCCAATCTGATTTGGGCACTTCTTTCCTTTCTTATTCCCTAATTTTCCTCTTCTTCTATCACTACTTACCCCTAATTTGTTTTTCATTGGTGGTCATTGTGAATACATTTCTGTTCAGTGCCTTCTGTGCTGTACCGGGTCGTGTTGTAGTTTGTGCCTTTGAATCAATGTAAGAGAGAGAACTACATAACCAAACACCCGGAAAAAAAAAAAAACTATGGGCAGAAGAAAAAACAGCCTGCATACAACAGATAGGCTGGTATCACCAAAAAAGGAATTAAACAAAATAGAAGCAGAAATAAGCCTGCCAGAGAAAGAGTTCAGAGAAATGATCATAAGGTGGATGAAAAGAATGGAAAAAGAAATTGACAATCTGAGTAAGAGCCAAGAGGAAATGAAGAAGAAGCATGAAGGAATGCACAAAGAAATAAAAAATGACATCACTGCTTTAAAGAACTCAATAGAAAGCATCAAAAGCAGACCAGAAGAAGCAGAGGACCGCATCAGTGAGCTAGAAGACACGGTAAGAAAAAATACCCAAGTACAGCAGCTTCTAGAAAAAAAAATTAAAAAGCAAGAAGAGAGCCTAAAGGAACTTTGGAATAACACACACAAAAAAACAACATCCAAATAATTGGGGTTCCAGAAAGAGTGGAAACTGAAAAAGGATTAGAGAACCTGTTTGAAGAAATAATGACAGAAAATATCCCCAATATAGGAAAGAAAAAACCCACACAAATCCAAGAAACTCACAGAGTCCCAAGCAAAATGAACCCCACAAAACCGACACCAAGGCACATTGTAATTAAATTGGCAAACAGCAACAAAAAAGCAAGAATCTTAAAAGCGGCCAGAGAGAAACAGAAAGTTACCTACAAAGGAACCCCTATAAGACTAGCTACTGATTTTTCAACAGAAACACATCAGGCCAGAAGAAAATGGAATGAAACATACAAAGTCATGCAAAGGAAGGGTTTGAATCCAAGAATACTGTACCCTGCAAGGCTTTCAATCAAAATTGAAGGTGAAATCAGAAGCTTCACAGACAAAAAAGGACTAAGGGAATATATTTCCACCAAACCAGCAATGCAAGAAATGTTAAAGGGTCTGCTGTAATAAAAAGAAAAAAAAAAGCAAAGAAGGAACTCAGCAGTAAAGAATAAAAATGGCGATGGATAAATACCTATCAATAATAACTTTAAATGTAAATGGATTAAATGCTCCAATCAAAAGACAAAGGGTAACCGATTGGATAAGAAAACATGATCCACATATCTGCTGTCTACAAGAAAACCACCTCAGGAAAAGTGATGCACACAGATTGAGGGTGAAGGGATGGAAGATGGTATTTCAGGCAAATGGAAATGAAAAAAAAAGCTGGGGTTGCAATACTTATATCTGACAAATTAGATCTCAAAGTGAAGGACATAACAAGAGATAAAGAAGGCCACTTCATAATACTAAAGGGAACAATCCAACAAGAAGATATAACTCTAGTAAACATATGCGCATCCAATATAGGAGCACCTAAATACATAAAAAAACTCCTGGAGGGTATTAAGGGAGAGATTGACAGCAATACAATCATAATAGGAGACTTTAATACCCCACTTTCATCACTGGACAAATCCTCTAAACAAAAAATCAGCAAAGAAACATCAATCCTAAATGACTCACTAGACCAGATGGAATTAATTGACATCTTCAGAACATTTCACCCCAAAGCCACAGAATATACGTTTTTCTCCAGTGTACGTGGGTCATTTTCAAAGATAGACCCTATGTTGGGTGATAAGAAAACTCTCTTCAAATTCAAGAAGATAGAAATCATATCAAGTATTTTCTCAGACCACAGTGGCATAAAACTGGAAATCAACTATAACAAAAACAATAGAAAGAAATCAAACCCATGGAGACTAAACAGCATGCTATTAAACAATGACTGGGTAACCAGAGAGATCAAGGAAGAAATAAAAGACATCATGGCAACAAATGACAATGACAACACAACAATACAAAATTTATGGGACACAGTGAAAGAAGTCTTGAGAGGGAAGTTCATAGCCCTACAAGCCTACTGCAAAAAACAGGAAACAATGGTAATAAATTACCTAAACCTACAACTCAAAGAGCTAGAAAGAGAGCAACAAGAAAAGCCCAGTGTATGCAGACGGAAGGAAAGAGTGAAGATCAGAGTGGAGATAAACAACTTAGAGATAAAAGAAACAATTCAAAAGATCAACAAAACCAAGAGCTGGTTCTTTGAAAGGATAAACAAGATTGATGGACCCCTAGCCAGGCTCACCAAGAAGCAAAGAGAGAAGACCCAAATTAACAAAATCAGAAATGAAAGAGGAGAAATAACAACAGACCTTGTGGAAATACAAAGGATTGTTAAAAAATATTATGAACAACTCTATTACAACAAATTGGACAACCTTCAAGAAATGGACATTTTCCTAGAAAAATATAGCCTTCCAAAACTCAACAAGGAGGAATCTAAACACCTCAATAGTCCAATAACTATGGAAGAAATTGAAGCAGTCATCAAAAATGTCCAGCAAATAAAAGCCCGGGAACAGATGGCTACACAGGAGAGTTTTACCAAACATTCAAGGAAGAATGAAAACCTATCCTCCTCAGACTATTCAAAAATATTCAAGGAAAAGGAACACTTCTAAACACGTTCTATGATGCCAACATCACCCTAATACCAAAACCAGATAAAGACGACACAATGAAAGAGAATTATAGGCCAATATCTCTCATCAACATAGATGCCAAAATCCTCAACAAAATTCTAGCAGTACATCAGAAAAATCGTACACCATGACCAAGTACGGTTTAGCCCAGGAATGCAAGGATGGTACAATATCTGCAAATCAATAAACATGATACATTACATAAACAAATTGAGAAATAAAAATCACATAGTCATATCAATTAATGCAGAAAAACTATTTGACAAGATCCAACACCCTTTCTTGATAAAAACTCTCAGCAAAGTGGGAATAGCAGGAGCACACCTCAATATCATAAAAGCTATATATGATAAACACACATCTAACATCATACTCAATGGGCAAAAAGTAAAACCATTTCCCTGAAGAACAGGAACAATACAGGGATGTCCACTCTCAACTCTCCTGTTTGACATAGTACTGGAAGTATTAGCTATTGCAATTAGGCCAAAAGAAGAAATAAAAGGCATCCAAATTGGAAAAGAAGAAGTAAAGGTGTCCTTATTTGCAGATGACATGATACTGTACATAAAAAACCCAAAAGACTCCATACCCAAACTAATTTACTTAATTAATGAATTCATCAATGTAGCAGGATACAAAATTAATGCTAATAAGTCTGTGGCATTTCTATACACTAATAATGAAATTACAGAAAGAGAGACTAAAAAAGCAATCCCATTTACCATCGCACCAAAAAAATTAAGATACCTAGGAATAAACCTAACTAAAGAGGTAAAAGACCTATATGCAGAAAACTACAGGACACTGAAAAAAAGATAGAGGAAGATGTTAACAGATGGAATAGCATACCATGCTCATGGATTGGGAGAATCAACATCATTAAAATGTCCATACTACCCAAAGCAATCTATAGATTCAATGCACTACCCATTAAAATACCAATGACATATTTCACAGACCTAGAAAGAATTCTTCAAAGATTCATCGGGAACAAAAAAAGACCGTGAATAGCTACAGCAATTCTGAGAAAGAAGAATAAAGTAGGTGGGATCTCAATACCAGATTTCAAGCTATATTACAAAGCAATTGTTCTCAAAACAGCCTGGTACTGGCATAAGAACAAACATATAGACCAATGGAATAGAATAGAGAACCCAGATATCCACCCAAACCACTATGCTTAACTAATATTTGACAGAGGAAGCATGAACATTCAATGGAGCCAAGATAGCCTTTTCAATAAATGGTGTTGGGAAAATTGGACAGATACATGCAAAAAAATGAAACTGGACCACCAACTTACACCAAATACAAAAATAAACTCAAAATGGATACAGGACTTACATTAGAAGGGAAAACACAAAAATACTAGAGGAATCCAAAGGCAGCACAATCTCAGATATATGCCAAAAGAACTTCTTCACCGATACTGCTCCAAAGGCAATTGAAGCTAAAGAAAAAATAAACAAATGGGACTACATCAAAATAAAAAGCTTTTGCACAGCAATGGAAACCATCAACAAAACAACAATAAAGACCACTGTATGGGAGAACATATTTGCAAATGTTATCACTGATAAAGGTTTAATCTCCAAAATCTACAGCCAATTTATACCACTTAATAAAAGGATGATAAACGACCCAATAAAAAAAATAGGCAATGGATCTAAATAGAACCTTTTCGAAAGACAACAGAAGGAAGGCCAAGAGACACATGGAAACATGTTCAAAGTCACTAATTATCCGAGAGATGCAAATCAAAACGACAATGGGATACCATCTCACACGTGTCAGAATGATTATTATCAACAAATCAACAAATGACAAGTGCTGGCAAGGATGCAGAAAAAAAGGAACCTTCGTGCAACTGCTGGTGGGAATGCAGACTAGTGGGGAACAGTATGGAGTTTTCTTAAAAAACTAAAAATAGATCTCCTATTTGACCCTGTAATCCCACTCTTAGGATTTTATCCTAAGAAATCACAAACACCAATCAGAAAGGATTTATGCACCCCTATGTTCATAGCAGCACAATTTACAATAGCCACAATTTGGAAACAGCCTAGGTGCCTGTCAGCAGATGAATGGATCAGAAAACTGTGGTACATCTACACAATGGAATTCTATGCTGACATTAAAAAGAAGGAATTTTTACAATTTGCAGCAACCTGGTTGGAACTGGAGAGCCTTATGCTTAGTGAAATAAACCAGTCAAAGAAGGAGAAGCATCACATGATCTCACTCATTTGTGGGTAATAAAGAACATTATAAACTGATGAACAAAAGGATAGATACAGAGGTAGTAAAGCATCAGACTGTGAAATTACAGCAGGAAGATTAAAGTTAGGTGAGGTAGATAAGAGATCAAAGGACTTGTATGCATGCATATAAGCATAACCAATGAATATAGACACTGGGGGGTTGGGGTATGCCTGGGAGGGAGGGGGGGCAATGGGAGATATGTATAAAAATTAATAAAAAAAGAAAGTTAAAATTGCCATTTTTATAATATATATTAACATATAAAATTATTGTAATGTTTATGTATTCTAATCCATTTCCAGGCTGAAGGAGAAAAAAATAATTTTTAAATTAGTTAGAATAAGAGAAATGGGTATAAAATAATTATGTTCTGTTTAAATCTTTAAAAATTCAACTAAGTTAATAGATAGTTATATTTGTTAAGCTACAAAAAGCAATAAAGAGTATTAGTAAAAAATAATTCATTGGATACCCAATCATAGCTATATTATTTATGTGCTATATTTTAATCAATTTTTACTGGTAATTTTTCTTGGCTCATAGGGGAATTAATTTATATCTTTTTCAATTTGTTATTATATAAATATTTATCTTTACATTTCAAATTATATTAATATGTATCAATAGAATAATAATTATTTTTATAATTAAAACATGCAAAAACTATTTTCCTTACTTATAGAAAACCACTATAAAATCTAGAATTTGTCATAATGATTATAAATATACACTATATTAATATTGCATGTCCAACAATTTATTTTATAAAATACTTGTAATTTAAAACAATATAACATGATTCTGAATTGAATAATATGAAAATTAATATTTTGTGAGTGTAAAAATGCTCAAAATTTACTGTATTAAAATCATGTATCAGTAAATAGAAATACTATCTTTGAAAAATCCTGTTTTAGGTAAAAATCATATGGTGGGAAAAGATAAAGTATGGAATTTTACATCTAAAAATACCTCAACAGAGAAAATTAAAACAACAAAGCCAGGAACACAACTTAGTGATCAAAAGTTATATCTCATAAGCAGTCTTACCTGGCCTTCCAACATGTTTTCTTCTTCCATGTGTTCTTGCTATATTTCATGAAAGTATTTGAAGAAGAAAGAGGTAAGAGATGAGATTATTAGTATATAAAATAATGGAAGTAGTTGTTGTATTAAAATAAGTTGTACTAATGTTTCTTGAACTAAATGAAAGAAAATAAAGTTTAATGAGCATTAGAAAATAAAACTTTATTTTTATAATACAAGATTTTAAAACTATAGAATATAGACTTTAGAAAAATGATAATTACTTTTAACAGTCTTAGAAAAATATCATATAGTTTTGATTTTTTAAATTAATAATGACATATTCCTTTTTTATTATTAGACAAGATTGAAGTTATGTAAAGAGATGATATCTAGAAAGCTGACATTTTTTTCAAGTACATAAATTTATTTTTCTTTGAAGTAACCTTAACACAGGAAACAGTGAAAATATATACATGAAAAACTCTTATCTCTATCCACACATTTTATTTAATTCTGATACCCTCTAAAAGGGATTTGAGAATAGCAGAATGAGTGGTAATATTATAAATCACCAAAGATCTAGGGGAAATACAAAGGATTTTCGAAAAATGCTTGGTTTTCCAATTAGTTTCATTTACATAAATATTCAACTCCATATTCTCTTCAGCATGATAAACAAGTGTGATAAGAAAATGGGTCTGTTATTGCTTTATTTCAGGGAAAAACTTGTGTTTCTTTACAGAAGATATTTGTAGCTATACTTTCTGAATCCAAACATAAAGAATTAACTAAAGGTAATAAAACCAATATTTTTTCAAATTTCAGAAGTTTGCTGTTGTTTACAGAAAAAAAAGATTATGTTATTATTAAGCATCTGGATGTAGTGTTTGCAACTTTGACATAGAAAGAAAAAGACAAAAACAAGCACCCTGGTGAGAATTCAAATGCTACTCAGTTTAACTTCTAGACACATCACTCTGAATGCTGGGCACCTGGAACATAGCAGGCACATAGCATGCAAAAGTTCAATGACTGAACAAATCAAAGCCAAATTCATCACTCTGTCTTTTTCTTACAGACTTTAATTCCCATTTCTTGCTTAATAACTGTGCAAGCAGAGGAAAAACTCCACATTTCTTTTCATTCCCAGAATTCAGTTCATTCAGTTTATTAGCCCCTTACAGTGTGCAGCTTGCCAATAATGTTTTGAAGTCTCTACACTGAATAACGGTTTGAAGTCCACACATCCCTTCAGGAGGCTATAGACTCGAACTTTGAAAACATGTACAGGAGGTACTAAAGTAGTTGGCCAATTTCACAAAATCTGACCTAATTTCCCAAAACATCAAAAATTCTTATGCTTTTGAAATTCACATTCTGAAAGATAAATATTATTTTGGGAAGTTGTTTAGTATAAAGTTATTTCAGCAACAATGCCACATCCAGAGGATTTCAACAAATGGTATTCTAGTTTCAAAGTTTAATTCCTTTAGGTTTCAAATATTTCCTCCACCATTACATGACATGGATGAATAAATCTATATTTGTATTATAAATATTTTCTTTATAATTATATCATCTAAAATAACTTTATTTTAGATTGATCAATTCTAATTATTTAGAAAAATAAACTATTTTTTATGCCAATTTGCTCACAAATAATCATTACTAAGTTCAGATCTTAGTAAGTACAGTAAAACCTCAATATAAAAGACTCTATCAAGTGAAAGGGTGTCTATTAAAACCAAAAGTCTATCCTATTTAATAAAAGAGTAATATGCAAATTGACCATATTTCATTACACCGACAAGCCATACCCACCAGCCAATCAGGCATAAGTATGCAAATTAAACCAACCAAGATGGCTATGGCCACAAAAAGAGCAGGAGGAAGGGTTACCTCTGGCGATGGAGGTAACAAAGCTTTCCCCAAACCCTGGCCAGCCCAGGCCTCCACTTAAGGCAACAAAGTTTCAATGGCTGCCTCTACAAAACGAGCAGAAGGCTGGATCCACTCCAGGCTACAAAGTTTCAATTGTAGAAGATAAATAAATCCCAGATACCAAGGGAGGGTATTTGGGGGGGGGGGACCAGGCCTGCAAGGAAGGGCAGTTGGGGGTAATCAAGCCTGCAGGGAAGGGCAGGTAGGGGTGACCAGGCCTGCAGGGGAGGGCAGTTAGGGGCAAACAGGCTGGCAGGGGAGCAGTTAGGCATCAATCAGGCTGGCAGGGGAGTGGTTAGGGGTAATAAGTCTGGCAGGTAGAAGCAGTTAGGGGCTTTCAGGAAGGCAAACAGGTGAGCAGTTGGGAGCCAGCAGTCCTTGATTGTGAGACTGCCCATTTAGGCCTGATCCTACCTGTATCAGGCCTAAATGGGCAGTCGGACATCCCTCAAGGAATCCCAGATTGGACAGGGAGTAGGCTAGGCTGAAGAACACCACCTCCTCCCCCCACCCCTGCCATGCACGAATTTTATACACTGGCCTCTAGTTATATAATAAAGTAGGTTTTCTGAATGTGTAGGTTAATAAATTTACAAAATAGTTTACTTACATAGATATTTTGGTGTAATTAAAGCTAAGTATGTATAAAAAGTTTAATTTCACAGAAAGTGAAATAAAAAGTTTTATATGTATTACTGTAATTTTAAGTTTATATGGAATAGGTCTAGCAAGTGCTTGCATTCACAAGTCACTGTGAATAAACAAATACACATGGTTTGGACATGGCTTAGTGCATGTGAGAACAGCAGCATCAGGGGGAGGGTCATTAAAATTGTTCCAGTGGGGTCCTTAAAACTGCACCAGAAAGTTATACCACACAAGAACAGAACCAATTACTGTGTGTGATGTGATGTAATCATGTGCAAATCATTTGCTGAACATTGTTTACAAGTGGTGAATCTTGACTATAAATGACTATAAATGTCTGGGTACTACACAGACACCTTCCCAGGACCAAACTGGAATTACAACTATAATGAAAAAAGAAACAAAAAGAAAACCAACAACAACCCTGAATAATCAACTGAAGACTAGCTGGAGAGAACCCTGATAACAAAGGATGAAAGAACAGAGACCACATAGACACTGATAGGAAGGATAGAAGCACAAAAGGGCCAAGTTACCACACATAGCAGCTGAAGTTCCAGAGAGATATCTCAGCTGTGGGGGCTGCTGCTGAGAATTCAGGGGTCTAATCCTCAAGCTAGGCCCTGCAGCAGACAGCACTGGAATTGAGAAAGGTGCCCATATAATATCAGGCTGTAAAAAACAGCAGAAGGCTGTATTCCAGGAAGAGAAGACTGGAAATGCAGGCACCCTCTTAAAAGGTCAACTCACAACATTTTGTGTGCAATCATTCACATTGGACTCCAACAGAGAAAGGGCAGATTGGACTTGAGCTGTGTGAGTATAAGCCAGGGTTGGGGGCTCTTGGGTTGGAGCTTGGAGGGTAGATAAACTGCTGAGTCATTCCCTCACAATGCAAAGGTCATCTTTCTCAGGCAGACATTTGCTATACAAGTAGTTTTTGCTTGAGGATGAGAGTTGACCTACCCTATTTGAAAAGACCCTATGAGTTTCTGAGGCCCATTAAGAGACTGAGAATAACAACTAAATTCCAGGCAGAAGCAATTTCCACACCTTATTTGAAAAAGTGAAACCCCACCTGTGGATGATTGCATTAGGCTACTCAGATTAAGTCCAATCAATCTGAAGACAGAGGTCAGTCTCTGGAGGCTTTGAGTCTTTGCCCTATCTAATTAGTCAAAAAACAGATTTGAATCTCTGCCACAGAGACTGCCCCAGATGGTCCAGGGAGGCAAAAACCAGAGAACCCTAAGTGCCTGCAGCTAACACCTGTGGGACCTGCTCCAGGGAGAAGGGAAGACACCTCAGAACAGGGACAATCAAGGTTTGAGACTCAAGGCAGATCCAGTTTACCTTTTATTAAAACACATGAGTTTCTGCTTGGGCATTAATCAAATAAATATTTTTAAATACACCTTTATTGTTAAAAAATATTACAGATGTATCTTTGTTTTCTTGCTCATTGATCTACTCTACTTGCACTTGCCCCTCCCAGGCCTTCAGCACATTATGTCTATGTCCACGGGCTATGCATATATGCATTTAATGGTTTTTAAGCATTTTCTTGGTTTCATGTTTAGAACCACTTTTCTTCTATAAGGCATATTGTTAAAATATATGAATATATCTCTTTTTAAAGAAGTTATGGCAATAAATGTGTACAAATATCTAAATATTATAGGTATATTTATTTCAATTTTTTTCTATTTATATCAATGGTTTATTTGAAATAGTTTAAAAAAATGCTGAGTTTTTCTTGCATCAAATGACTAAAAAGGGGGGAAGGGGAAAAAGGCATCTGTCAGTTTGAAAGTCACAGACAGTTTATCTTTCTATAATTAGATTAGGAGAAAAAAAAGAATAACCCACTGATAGCAGAAAGAAGCAAGGGTCTTCTAGGTTCAGTCATTTGATGAGATATTCAGTTACTGTGCATTTCCATTGTTTTTCCATGGCAGAACATATGGCAGAGACTTGGGAACAAGCATGCCTGAAGCCAGGTTACTCTTATGTTCCATAACTATGTTGCTTGCAGGGCTGTTCTTGCCACAGTAGTTGGCTGTGCCCCAAACAAATGGGGTGCTGGTCTGTTCCCACAAATCTTTATCCCAGTCTTCATCACAAGGAGGGCACTGCCATGTGCTCTCAACCAGTCTCTTGTCCAAGGTTCCAGGTTTGGTTGACAATGTCTTGCTCTATACAACTC
Source organism: Lasiurus borealis (assembly GCA_004026805.1). NCBI lineage: Eukaryota > Metazoa > Chordata > Mammalia > Chiroptera > Vespertilionidae > Lasiurus > Lasiurus borealis. Next base: position 49,669 of record PVJN01009424.1, read on the forward strand.
TTGTCATCATAGCTTGAAATATGATGACTGATTTCGGTCCGAGGAACCTGATGGCGAGCATTGAAGGGACAAGTAGCCAACTTGTTTGCAACATCAGGATGATTCTTTCTGCACTTGATAAGATGATAAGGAAACCTGCAGGCTCTGATCTGGTGGTTTCTATCCTGGTGACATGGTAACAGCTTTTCAGGGTCCAAGGAATCGATGTAAGGTTCTTCCATGTTGGAAATGAAGAAGCTGAATCCAAGTGCTGAGTCAAGACACCCTCTCCACACAGCCGTCTCCACCAGCGCCCTAGCAACGCTCTTTTCTTTCTATTTCAATTTTTAAAAATCTTTACTTTTGAAAGTGCATATGTTCCCTTTTTTTCCCCATTGACCTCACCCAGCTCACCTCTGCCCCCCATTCTAGGCCTTCACTACCCTATTGTCTGTGTTTCTGGGTTATGCATATATACTTAACAAGTTCATGTTGATCTCTTCCCACCCACCCACTTTCCCCTGCCTTCCCTCTGTGATTTGACAATCTTTTAGATGCTTTTATATCTCTGGATCTATTTTTGTTCATCAGTGTATGAAAAAGATTCATATTAAAGAAATTTAAATTATTTTAAAATCATCATATTTTCTAGAAATGTTTATTATTAACAGAATCTGTAATATTTTAAGATTAATGCAAATAATATAGATAGGTTTCCACATATAATATGCATTTATATTACATAAAACTGTAGTATGTAAAGAGTCTTTTGTATGTGTATTTAATGTCATGTACCTGAGTTATATATTTGATATCATGACATATAAGTATTATTTTTATTGAAAAATGATATGTTCTTATAAGTGGAATTTTGCCATGATTCTTATTCATTTTGTCACTTCTAATCATGCTTGAATTATTATCTATAAAATTACGAATTATATTCAAGTGTTATTTTGAATTAAAATATTAACAATAAAGGGTGTATTATTCACATGTAAACAGCTTATTTTGGTCTCACAATATTGCCTTGGTACTTGTTCAAAACTATTATGTTTTTTTCTCCTATTAAAACTGGTTATTTTGATGGGGAAGTAGGTATGGGATGGAGGTGGTCAATGAGGGGGGAATACACCGAACATCTGTAATACTTTCAGTAATAATGATAAATTAAAAAAACTAATTACTTTGAAATTGAGTATTTGAAGACATAAAAAAGGAAGGATAACAATATTCTTGATTATGTCTCAGGGCCAGGGTTCAATCCTGGAGGAAAAACAGGTTTCTCTAGAGATTCATAGTGAAAAGTGAAAGCACTTGAATTTTTTAGAACTGGATGTAGAAACACACAACACATTTGGCACAGACATAAGCAGAGCTTATTACAAGGTTGAGTTCATTGATAGTACTCACATTAATTTCTACAGCAGAAAATAAGTATCCTGAAAACAAAGGTAAAGTTGCTGCATAAGGTGTTTTCCTTTTATTTTGTGAAAACTGTTTCAATGCTCAAAGCTTAAGGGCATATTACCCTGGCATTACATTGAAAATGCTTCCTTTTGCTTCAGATACCAGAGGAAGTCTAAGATGATCTTAAAAGTATTTAGAGCCCTCGCTGGTTTGGCTTAGTGGATAGAGCACCAGCCTGTGGACTGAAGGGTCGGTCCCAGGTTTGATTCCAGTCAAGGGCACATACCCGGTTGTGGGCTGATCCCCAGTAGGGGGTGTGCAAGAGGCAGCCTATCAAAGATTCTTTATCATCATTGATGTTTCTAACACTCTCTCCCTCTCTCTTTCTCTCTGAAATCAATAAAAATATATTCAATAATAAGAATGTATAGGCAAATAAGTAGGATATAGGCAAATAAGTAGAATACCATCTTTTCTGCTCTGAAATATTACATTATAACTCTCCACTTAGATGATACTAAAAACATATTTCATAATCAATAACATAAGGTCAATTTTATTCTCTAGGTTCTAAGGTACTTGAGTCTATTTATCTCATTAGAGGACAATTTTGTTTTCACTAAAAGTCTACAATAAATGAGAGGTTCTATGAAGACCACCACAAGATGGCAGTATTTCAGAAATTGATACATGGAGAGAGCAATTACTTCTATATAATGTCTAAAACAATGTAAAACATTTAGCTATATTTTTAGAGACTAAAAATAAAGTCATTGCTATAAATGACTAAGAATTACTGATACAAGGATGTATTTTTGGTAATAAAGAAGTTATTTCCTTTAAGTAATATAACTGTCAGTGTGATTATTCTAAAACATTAGCAAGCTTCATCACATATAAATGAGTTGATGCTAAATGATTGACAGTAGATTAATAAATCTTATAATTGCTTATGTACTTATCTATAACTATAACCATATTTCAAAAATTGTTTGAAAAAATAATTTATTCTAAGAAAACATCAATTATATAGTATTACTCTCTGATTGTTTAATAATCATTTTTAGAATAAGAAACAGAAAGTAGCAATTATACATATTAAATACATCACATATTTCTCAAACTGTTCAAAATTGAAGATCAGCAGGCTTTTTTTATCGTAACTACTATCATAAAATTCTAAATTATGACATAAACCAGAATATGAAAACTCTTCCCCCCATAAAAAACTGTCTAGAAAATTATGTCAAATATTTTCTCATAGGAATTATTTTCACCGTAACCCTGCTTGTACAGAGGAACTGCTCTAGGTTATTATTCATCTAGAAGTCACATGTAGTTTTTGTCCTTTAATTCACAATTTATCTATAAGTAGTAGACCTAATGCCACTGTAATTAGCTAGTTATTAGGAAAGGATCAGGGGGGAGGCCAGACATTATAGGCATATCATTTCCACAGCTTCAACAGGAAGTTGTACATTTGTATTCCAAGAGCCACCAGCCTATTTCTAGGACAACAGTGGGGGAAGGGATTCAACAAAGGAAAACAAATGCATGCCCAATAAAGTTGGGGTGACACCAGAAAGGTACTTGCCTGTCAGTCCCACATGGAAAGAAAGATCATTGTCCAGAATGAGGGTGGCCAGAGCAAGCATACGAAAACTTGAAATACATCCTATGAATATCCTAAAAAAACAAGTTTTCTCTCTCATACTCTTGGCTCTCTCTTGGATTCCTTGAATCCACCTGTGTTTCCTCTCTAGCCATGGGGACCCGTGGACCCCACATGCAATGGACTGTTATACTGCAGTGGGGAAACACAAATTAAGCTAGCCTGATACTGGACTGTGCAGGCATGGAAAGTAAAGTCTGGATCCTGGCTCTGATTTTAGCCCTGATAAAAGCAAAATGGGACTTCCTCTTTGGCAGGACTGAGGAAAAGAAAACCTTGAAAACTCAGGGGTTTGATCCCACAGAAATAAAGCTTTCCACAGTATTGCATCCTCCTGCTCCACTCTCAGAAAATTCTTTGCTCATGATATTCCAAGAAATCCACTCCCTATTCCCCACCAGTAACTGGGAAAGATGAGGATCTCTCCCTCTATTAACAGACCTAATTCTACCTTTGTAGATAGAGTTACTATAGCAAGATATGGGAAATAGGTATCTATCCTATCTAATAAAAGAGTGATATGCAAATTGACCATCACTCCAAACACACAAGATGGCTGCCCCCATGTTGTCAAAGATGGCTGCCCCGATGTGGACCTAAGATGGCTGCCAGAAGATGGCCTACAGGGGAGGGTAGTTGTGGGTAATCAGGTCAGCAGGAAAGGCAGTTGGGGGAGACAAAGCCAGTAGGCGAGGGCAGAGGAGGGACCAGGCCTGCAGGGGAAGGCAATTTTGGGAAATCGGGCAAGCAGAGAGGGCAGTTAGGAGTGACCAGGCCAGCAGGAAGGGCAGTTAGGGGTGACCAGGCTGACAGAGGAGGGTAGTAGGGGGAGACCAGGTTAGTAGGGGAGAGTAGTTGGGAGGGGGCATGCCTGCAGGGGAAAGCTGTTGGGGGACCAGGCCTGCAGTAGAGAGCAGTTGGGGGGACCCAGGCCTGCAAGAAAGGGTAATGAGAATGATCAGGCCAGCATGGAGGACAGTTAGGGGTGACCAGGTCAGCAGAGAAAGGCAGCTGGAGGATACTAGGCCAGCAAGGGAGGGCAGTTGGGGGGGGGACTCAGGACTGTAGGGGAGGGCAGTTAGGGGTGACCAAGCCAATACGGGAGGGCAGTTAGGAGCAATTGGGCCAGCCAGGGAGCAGTTAAGCATCGATCAAGCTGGCAAGAGAGTGGTTAGAGGGTTATCAGGCTGGCAGGCAGGAGTGGTTAGGGGCTATCAGGCAGAGGCAGGCGAGCAGTTGGAAGCCTGCAGTCCTGGATTGTGAGAAGGATGTCCAACTGCCTGTTTAGGCTGTATGCTGGTGGAATTGGGCCTAAACAGGCAGTTGAATATCCCTCAAGGGGTCCCAGATTGGAAAGGGTGCAGACTGGGCTGAGAGACCCTCCTTGCCACCCTGCCCCCTGCACAAATTTCATACACTGGGCCTCTAGTATTAGAGAAGATAATATGTCTTTATGGTTTTTAACCTGTTGAAATCTGGCAGTATTTATATTAATTTTAAATTAATTCCTTTTGAAGATACTTTTTTTCCCCTTTATATTTACTTTTAACAGTCCATTATACTTTTCTAATGTTTGTTTTGGGATTAGAGGTTAGGTACAAGTTCTATATGGTGATGAAACACAGTCCTAACACTGAAACCAGATCCCCAGACCCCAAAACTCTTTTTTTTCTCCCAGTTTATTTTGCCTTTTGGGAGATAACAGCAGTCAGATCTCTTCACAATGCCTCTAAGATCACCAGACCTCGCCAGACACACTAGGCCCAGAGGCTTGTGCAGGTACAGAAAGATCATAAATGAACTCCAACTAAGACTTAGAATGGTAGAAACTAAAATTCTCCTTTAGCAGGAATCTCTGTGCCCAGAACCAGTCCTCAAAGACAGTAGTGTATTCAGAAATAAGGGGTACCTAATAAGCAATTTGTGTTTAGCTGGGCACATAGATCTTTCCCAATCAGTCCATGCCCACTTGAATTCCATTACTTTTCCCTCATCTTTCCTTTTGCTTACCTTAGATGACATATTCATATTGTCCAATCAGGACTCCTAAATTAGAATTAATAAATATATATTTATAGATATAGTTTGTCCTAAATTTTACTCTTTAAATTTTCTGTCTTTATTTGCACAGACTGACCTGAGCCTTGGTTCTGGTTTACTTATTGAAGCTGGACAAATATATATATAATATATATTTTGTCTGCAAAATCCTGTTGCCTCACACATTGGCTTCTCTGAACAGGTCAGACCTCTAACTCACAAAGTTTGGTAACAACAATGCATTTCACTATATCTTAATTTTAACTCCTTAGGGACATAATAAAAACCCAGTCAAGCCCTAGCTGGTTTGGTTCAGTGGATAGCGCATTGGCCTGTGGATTGAGGGGTCCCAGGTTTGATTCCAGTCAAGGGCACATGCCTGGGTTGCAGGCTTAATCTCAGTAGGGGGTATGCAGAGGCAGCCAATCAATGATTCTCTCTCATCATTGATGTTTCTACCTCTCTCTTTCTCCCTCTCCCTTCCTCTCTGAAATCAATTAAAAAAAGTTTATAAAAACCCAATCAAATATCTTACTAAAGCATCTGTGACATAGGCAACAAGCAGAGGAAAGAGGGTTTTCTCTGCTTGCATGCAAGAGAAAGAGGTAACTGCTTCCTGGGCACCTCCTGAAAACAGAGGAAAAAAAAATCTTTGCTCTTTGGGTAGCATCCTCACTCTAACCTTTGAGAATATAAATAAATACATCTCTCTAAAGACAAGACAAACCTGGATATATCCAGTCTTTAAGACCTAGGAATGGATGCTTTCTAAGTTCTGCCCTCATTTTTCCTTAAAATGGAAACATGTACAATTCCAAATTCTCTATCTAAGCAGTTCTAAGTTAACTTGCCACAGACTTGATATTCACACTTTTATCATATTTTGGGCCACTGAGAAGGCTAAAACAGGCTAATTCCAATGTAATCTTGATATTTGGGAACTAGCAATCTGAATCTATGCCAGCAAGCTCAGTGTATATTCTTGATAACCTATAATTAAGTCACTACCCCCTTCCCAGAAATTGGTCTTGCAGAACCTGTTACAGAGGTCATTCATAAAACTGAACAGTGCACTGCCCCAGAGGGAGGGTTATTAATGCTGGCACCAGGCCAGACCATCAGATATGCTTGGAGACCCCCAATACCTGGAGCCTTCTTGCAAGGCCCACAAAAAGACAGGAAGCATAATCCATATTTGGGAAACAGAGACCCCAAGGAAGATATAAAAAAGAAGCCCCATGCATGTTACTTTACTCAGATTTGTAAAGTTATTTCCTGAGTCCGCCAGTGTAAATAAAAAGTGTCACTCCTTTTCTCTAAAATGTCACTTGTTTTTCCTTTAGTCTTCTGCAACACCACTTTTACCTACATTTGTACTAATCAGTATCTTCTATTTTGTAGCCAGGCAATTAGTATCTATTTCTCAATTACTCATTACTTATTTTCTCCCTTTGTTCATGATATCATCCTATCTAATAAAAGAATAATATGCAAACTGGTCATATTTCTGCTATACCCACAAGCCACACCCACAAGCCAATCAGGAGTGAGTATGCGGATTAACTCAACAAAGATGGCTGTGGCCATGGAGACACCAGGAGGCTTGGGTTTCCCCAGCACTGGAGGAAGCCAAGCTTTTCACATGCCCTACCCTGCCTTGGCCTCTGTTTAAGGCTACCAAGTTTCAATTATAGAAGACAAATAAATCCCAGATACCAGGGCCTCCACTTGGGTCACCAGATGCTGACCTGCAAATCACCACAGGCCCCTCCCCCAGGCTGCCCCATGCTCTAAGGGAGGGAACCCCCACCCTAATCTGGGACTCCCTTCAGGGCAAACCAGCCAGCCACCACCCGTGCACCAGGTCCCTAGCCTATCTAATAAAAGAGTAATATGCAAATTAACCATCACTCCAATACACAAGATGGCTGCCCCCATGTGGTCAAAGATGACTGATCCCATGTGGACACAAGATGGCCACCACAAGATGGTCAGCAGGGGAGGATAGTTGGGAGAAACCAGGCCTACAAGGGAGGGCAGTTGGGGGCAATCAAGCCTGCAGAAGAGGGCAGTTAGAAGTGACCAAGTTGGCAGAGGAGGGAAGCTTGGAGCAATCAGGCCTGTAGGGGAGGGCAGTTAGGGGCAAACAGGCTGGCAAGGGAGCAGTTAGGGGTGATCAGTCTGGCAAGAAGAAGCAATTAGGGGCAATTAGGCCAGCAGGCAGGTGAGCAGTTGGGAGCCAGCAGTCCTGGATTGTGAGAGGGGTCCCAAATTGGAGAGGTTGCAGGCTGGGCTGAGGGACACACACCCACTCAGGCACAAATTTTGTGCACCAGGCCTCTAGTCAATAAAATATTCTGCTATTAATCCTTTGAAGACAGCAGAATTTTCTACCTCAGATGTGCCTGTTTGGAATAAGAATTAATTTAAGCTGATTATTTTTAAGCAACAGCAAAACATAGGGAAAGCTCTGAAAATCTAATAGAAGTTACCTTTTTGCAAGAGACATTTCTATTTATAAAGAAAACCTCCATCTGTAAGGGTGTCTTCTTTCCTGTACCTGAAAGAAAAGGATGACTAAATTCTAGAAACCCTTATCAATGGAGAAGGCAAAGACCTAAATCTGAATAACAACCATACTCTTATTTGCTGAGTTTTTCTGACAGCTCCCAGAACTGGCTCTTCACCCTCTAAAGCAGTGGTTCTCAACCTGTGGGTCGCGACCCCTTTGGGGGTCGAACGACCCTTTCACAGAGGTTGTCTAAGATCATCGGAAATTGCAGATATTTACATCATGATGCATAACAGTAGCAAAATTTCATGGTTGGGGGTCACCACCACATGAGGAACTGTATGCAAGGGTCGCGGCCTGAGGAAGGTTGAGAACCGCTGCTCTAAAGTCTTCTTTTGTCATTAGTTGGAGATGGTATTTAAGAAGGTGATTGAGCATCAACCTATGAATCAGAAGGTCATGGTTTGATTCCCAGTCAGGGCATGCTAGGGTTTAGGGCTTAATCCCAAGTGGAGAGCATGTAGGAGGCAACCAATCAATGTTTCTCTCTTATCAATGATGTTTCTATCTCTCTGTCCTTCTTCCTCTCTGAAATCAGTAATAAAAACAAACACACACACATATATATTGATTTATATATTTGAAGGTAGCTTGGGCCATTTCAAGGAGTTACTTAATTCTCCTGAGTCTCTCTCCTGTATAGCAGGTACACATATTATCAAACTGCTGTTTGTTTTTCTCCTATTAAGATGGATTTTTATTAGAGTACACTTTCCTTTAAATTCAATTTAAATTCTCTCTATACAGATTATTTGCAGACAATTTATATTCTTATGTTAATCTAGTAATTGTATATAATGTCCCTTTTTCTGTGAAGGCAAAATGGGTATAATTTTCTTATATTACTAGTATTGCACAATCTATATTGCCCAAATGTATGATTGACATTCATTGTTAAGAGCTGTTTGAAATCTCATCTAATAATTACTTTTTGTTGTGAAATGAGCCTGCTATTTCAGTGACATTTTCTATTTAATTCCCAAAGTCAAGACAAATTTCCTCCTCTCCTTTTCTCTCCAATTGAACCATGAAATTTCCAGTACTTTTCTGAGCTTCTCACCCTTTACATTATTGTTTGTTCAACCTCCTTCCCCCTCTATTTCCTGAAGGGTTTCTTTATTGTAACAGAGTGAAATACTCAGTCTTTCTGACCCTTTCTTGTTTAAGGCTGTTTTGCTCCCATGACCTTCAGGCTAATCTCTTCTGTTTAGTTTGCATACACACATACTAATCATTAGTGGAATTGTGACCTCCCAAGGAAATAACAGAAATATGTATAGAAATAATGATTACTTATCAAAGATTTGCAAGAACCTCCTGATGAGATTCACATCAACTAGCACAATCTTCCTTGGACCCCTGCTGGTACCCAGATGTCTGAGGTGATCAATCACTTTTTGCCCCTCTCTTTTCCTCTTCCCTTGACATAAAAGAAGCCTGAGCTGTGCACTTTGGTAAGATTTGAGGAACCACTATATCTCCCACCTTCTTAACTGTACCTTCTCAGTCAATAAACTTTTCTTTAATCCAACTCTGACATTTTGGCCTTTCCAAGTACTGGCCACAAGGACTTGGTTTTAGTAATATTACTAGCCACATATTTGATTAATCAGAAATCTTTCTAAAAGTTATTGTAATATTTTATGGTATCTTACAGTATCTTCCAATCCTTTTCTGATATTATATTGATGGGTATTTACAGTTTGGTTTGATGTAGGTATATAAAGATTGCATTTAATTTTATCTATTTTAGGTGCTGTTAAATATTATGTTATCAATTTTTTTTCTGAGTTTCCCTCCCCCAAATAGTATCTATATTTATTAAATATCCATAAATTGATGCTTTTACAACTTTATATTTTTTAAGGGCCATCCTAAAAACTATCTCCACTGTTCCATTTACTGTAATTTGGATATTGCTCTTCTAAAAACCTTATTTTTAACCTTTTCTTTTCACTGCCAATGACTAACCTCATAGACACAGACAACAACATAGTGATTTCCAGAGAGAAAGAGGGCTGGAAGGAGTGGGTGTATGGGGGATAAATAGTGATGGAAGACTTGGGGTGGTGAACACATGGTGCATTATGTGATGATCAATCATAGATATGTATACCTGAAACCTGCATAATTTTATTAACCATATCACCCAAATAAATTAAATAAAAGAGATAAAAATAAAATCTATGTATAGTTGCAATATAAGACTTGGTTTTCCTACCAAGGTTTTCATAGCTTTTTCTGATTATTTGCATTACACCAGTGTTCATAAATTACTGGTATGATATGTTTTCAGTTAGAATACTTTGTTGTTTTCATTCCCCCTGTCATGAACTGAATTTTTGCTATTACATTCAAGCTAGGGGCTCAGTGCATGAATTCATGCACCTTGAAAGGAACTGTGGGCCACAAGGCTGCAGTGGGCACAGTGGCCCATCCTCTGTGCCCCACTCAGCCTCTCCCACTGTGGTCCCCAGTCCCCTGTCTGCCAGCAGTCCTACTCCCGCCACCATCACTCCCATGTACCCTGGCACCGGCCCTGCTCATACCTGCTGATGGCACAGAGCGATTGAGGCTGGCACCTGTAGCGGGTGCAAGCAGTGGCTGCTGCCCCAATTGCCTCTCAGGAACAGGAGAAGGGAGGGAAGCCCTCAGATGCAATCAGGGTTGGTGCTGGGCATCAGTAGTGGGTGCAAGTAGTAGCTCTGGCACTGGCTACAGGTGTGAGTGGCAGTTCCAGTGCAAGCAGCAGATGTGAGCAGTGGCTCTGACACCAGCTAAGGGTGTGAGTAGGGCAGCGCTGACAGCAGATGTGAGCACCAGGTGGGACCAGGGTGCATGGGAGCAAAGAATTTTCAGTAATTACCAGAGACTCTCCCTGATGACAGAGACAAGCGCCTGCCTTGGTCTTATATCCCCGCTCACCTGCTCCACTATCCTGCTGCAGCTAACACCCTCCATGTTTCTTACATGCTCCCTAGTGACCAGCACACGTCATAGCAACTGGTTGTTTTGTCTATCTGCATAGTAGCTTTTTATTTTATAGGATATTCTTTCAAGCTATCTATACATAATACACACATTTTGGCATGAAGAATATTTCTATTTATTATGAATTTCATGATATTTTTCTCAATGTTTCTTCATATATAATGACTGAACACACATGCACATACATACTTACACATGTATGTATACTTATGTAGTATTTTCATTTTATATTTAATTTTTTTTAAATTTTTTTTTAAATTAATTTTTTATACATATCTCCCCATCCTCCCCCCTCCCAGGCAGACCCCATCCCCCCCAGTGTCTATGTTCATTGGTTATGTTTATATGCATGCATACAAGTCCTTTGATTGATCTCTTATCTACCTCACCTAACTTTAATCTTCCTGCTGTAATTTCACAGTCTGTTTGAGGCTTTACTGCCTCTGTATCTATCCTTTTGTTCCTCAGTTTATAATGTTCTTTATTATCCATCAATGAGTGAGATCATGTGATGCTTCTCCCTCATTGACTGGCTTATTTCACTAAGCATAAGGCTCTCC